>JAXCGZ010003865.1:105000-130000 GCA_037179515.1 Halocaridina rubra
ATATATATATATGTGTGCGTGTGTGTGTGTGTGTGTGATTACCTAATTGTTTACCTAATTGTGTTTACGGGAAAGAGCCCAAAGCTCGTATCTTCCCGTCTCCTGATCGGTTCCATTTTTAGACTTAGTGATACTTATCGTACCTGTCCTTAAAACTATGGATTGAGATAGCATTAACTACCTCCTCGCTTAGCCAATTCCAATTATCAACTACTCTTACATTACACTGAAAAAGTATTTCCTTACATCCTGCAAACAAGTTTTCTTACGAAGCTTCAAACTATGACCTCTAGTTCTAGAGCCAGCCATATCGAAATATCGATCCCTATCCACTCTATCATAACCATGAAGGAATTTAAAGACTGTCACCATATCCCCCCTTACTCTTCTAGCTTCGAGTGATGGCAAGTCTAATTCCCTCAGCTTCTCATCATAACCGAGATTGCGTATTTCTGGCACCAGTTTCGTGGCATGTCTTTGAACTTTTTCAAGCTTAGCTATGTGCTTTTTCAAGTGCGGATTCCAAAAGGGGCTGCATTTTCGAGTTTTGGCCTCACATAGGTTACATAAATATTTCTGAACATTTCCTTGTCCATGTGCCTGAAGGCTACCCTTACATTTGATAAGAATGCATATGCTGCCCTTACTACGCCATTTATATGTATTTCTGGAGACAAATCTGCCAGTATGTTTACTCCTAGATCTCTCTCATTTTCTGTCTCTTGAAGTTGTACTCCAGCCACCGAGTAGTCAAGCTTGGGCCTTCTTCCACTTGTACCCATTCTCATTACCTTACATTTTGAGGTATTGAATTTCATTAGCCACTTTTCTGACCACTCATGCAGATTATTTAGATCCTCCTGAAGTTCTCTACCATTGTTCTCGTTTTTTACTTTCTTCACAATCTTTGCATCATCTGCAAACATATTCATGAATGAATTTACAGACTCTGGTAGGTCATTTACATATACAAGGAACAAAAGTGGCCCTAAAACTGAACCCTGTGGAACTCCACTACTAACTCTTCTCCATTCAGACACTGAGTGTCTTACTCTAACCCTCTGTTCCCTTCCTTCTAAGTAAGTTTTTATCCATTCCAAGACATTTCCACCTATTCTAGCCATTGATTGCAGCTTCCTAATAAGTCTCCCATGTGGAACAGTGTCAAACGCTTTCTGGAAGTCTAGGAATATGCAATCTGCCCAGCCCTCTCTTTCCTGTAAGATTTGGCTTACCTCATCATAAAATTCTAATAAGTTTGTTACTGTTGATCTTCCTTCTCTGAAGCCATGTTGCCTCACTGACAAAAAGTTGAAGGATTCCAAGTGAAGAGAGATATGTTTCCTTAGTAGTTTCTCCATAAGTTTGCAAACTATGCTGGTCAAGGAAACTGGTCTATAGTTCAGAGCCGTATCCCTCCTTCCCTTTTTGAAGATAGGTATCACATTTGCTTGTTTCCAGCATCTTGGAATCTCCCCCGACTCCAGTGACTCCTTAAATATGATACTTAGTGCCACTGATATTGTGTTTGCGCATTTTTTAAGCACATGAGGGGATATGTCATCAGGACCTGTAGCTTTATGAACATCTAAATCCATCAGCGCTTTGCATACCTCTGTGGCTGTAGGGTTGATGTTCTCTAATACCGGCCCTTGAGCTTCTATCACTGCAATCTGAGGGGGTGGGGTATTTTCTACTGTAAATACTGACTGAAACTCCTTGTTCAGTTCTTTGCAGATCTCTTCGTCCGTCTCAGTGATGCTTCCATCCGCTCTCTTTAGCCTTAAAACCTGTTCTTCTACCTTCAGTTTTCCTCTGATAAAGCTGTGGAAAAGCTTGGGATTTTCTTTAGCCTTCCTGGTGATGTCCCTCTCATAATCTCTCTCTGCCTCTCTCCTTTTACTTAGGTAGTCATTTCTTGCTCTTTTGTAGGTTTGCCAGGCATTTATGTTTTTTCTCCTCCTATACCTTTTCCAGCATTTGTCTCTCCACTCCTTAGCTCTTTTACACCCATTATCGAACCATTTCTCTCTGGCATGAATTACACCTACTTTGGTGACAGGTATGCAGCAATCTACTATCTTCCCATATTTCTCACAAAAGATGTCATACATTTCTTGTACAGATTTGTTGTAAAATAAGGTTCTCCAGTCAATAACTGCAAAAAGCTCATTCATTTTGATGTAATCTCCTTTCGGACAGTTCCTCCTCATGTCCTCAGTGCCTCTACTCTCAGGAAGAATGTCTTCAATGATATACTCCATCAACAACCACAGTGGTCACTCTTTCCAATTGGTGGTTCATACTCAATATTTTCAATATCCAACACATTATCTGTGAACACTAGAACAAGTAGTGATGGCTCATCCCCACCCCTGGCTCTTGTTGGTTCCATTACATGTTGGTGTAGGAAATTCCCTTGTACGCAATCTAGGAATCTTGCCCCAAATGAGTCCTCACCACTGTGTGGGTCAAGATTTATCCAATCTATCTCTTTATGATTAAAGTCTCCCATAATCAAAATCCTACATTTTTTCTCCCGTGCCATGTTAACAACTGAGTTTATGATTTCAATAGTACCTATATGACTTTCCTCGTAAATTTCAAGCCTATTTTGGTTCCTTGGTGGGTTGTATACAGCAGTTATTATAATGCTCTCTGACCCAGTATTTATGCGAGCAACAAGAAATTCCCTGAACTCACTTTCTATAGCCAAGTTTATTTCTTCAACTTGAATCCTCTCACTTATGAGCAGTGCTATCCCTCCAACAGTCCTCTCAGATCTTTCGACCCTTAGTATTCTGAAGCCCTTAGGAAAAACTGTGACACTGTTTATGTCCTCACTCAACTTAGTCTCTGTAATTGCTACTATATCTGCCTTACTGTTGTGAATCCTATCTTTTAATTCTACTGCCTTACCAGCTAATCCATCAGCATTTGTGTATAACAATCTTAATGAGGCCCCATCCCCTGATCTTCTGTCATCATCTTCTTTATCTCCCCTTTGTCTGGAAGTATTCTGTAACAAAAATTTTTCTTCTCTTCTTCATTTCTTTCATCATTTAACCTTCTTGCCTCTTGCAACAAGTTTTTGATCTTTCCCATCTCTTCCTGTGTTCTGTATCGTCTAATGAACACTTCTTTGCATTCTTGAAGGTCTTTTAGACTTTTTTTTCTCAACAATATTTCCCTACATGTTTCCCCTCTCTCAAAGGTTACTTTTGTTGGTCTCGGCTTTCCTTCCCTCGAATATTTACCTAGTTGGTGTATGTTTACAATATCCTCAGGACCACATACTACTCCAAGCTTTCTTATCAGGTCTACAACGCTAGCTTTATTTTCTTCAAGTCTCCCCTGCCATGTTGGCTCCTGGGATTCACTTATGCCTGAGATTACCACTGTCTTCTCCTTATCAAGTGCCTGTCTGATGAGTGGGTTTGCCCTTTCCATCACAACGTCTTTCATTTTTTCGATTACTGTCTCTTTATATTCAACTGTTTGTATGTTTTCCAGTGCCACCACCTTTACAGCCTCTTTTACTGCCACATTCCCCTTTAGTCCATCAGCAAAGGACGTTTTCATGGCATCATTTTCCATATTCAGCTCCTGGAACTCTTTTCTGAACTGTTCAATGTTTTCCTTAATCTGAACATTCCAAGCAGCAATCTCGTCTCTCTCAGAAGAGAGCAGTGAACTAACATCTAATTCCTTTAGGTTGTCATTCAGCTGTTTGTTTTTATCTTCTTGTTTAGAAATTCTAGATTCTAGTTGACTCTTTTCCCCTTCCAGCTTCTTTATTCTTTTTCTAGTTCCTTTCTCTCCTGCCCTTGTGCTTTATTTGCTTCCTCCAAAGATCTTATTTGTTCTCTGAGTGTTTCATTCTCTTTCATTTCTCCATCCATATTCCGAATTTTATCATCAAGGCTTATAACCATTTCCTCTAACTTCTTGATTCTCTGTTTAAGTCCCCTGATGACTACCCCTTCTCCCGACCCATGGGTGGGAGAGGTTTGGGACAGAGATGGCTTCATTTTTATGTTCTCCCTCTCACAGAATATAGAAAGAAGACGAGAAAGAGGAAAAAAAAGAAAAGAGAAAAACTTCTAATTTACCTTCACACAGAATTTTTATATCTCCATATAAGTGCTATTTAGTGACTCAGTTTATCTCCTTTCTGGTAACACACATCTTAACTTAAAAACTTGACCATGGTAATTTAAGTATAAAAAGAAAAAGAAAAACAAAAGTCAAACCTGAAGGAAAATTCGAATTTGTGTTTGAGGTGGCACCCACCTGTTTCTGTTATATATTCTTCCTAACTGATAAACTGACTTGCTAACCAAGATATGTTATCACGGGATTAGACTTTACATTTAACTCAATATATATACAAAATAACAAAATAGTAAAAGAGAAAGCTAAAAGAAAAGCAAAAAAAATGAAGAAAATAAGACTGCTGTACTACTTGGCAACTTAACTCAGTACTGTTGACAGGTGGGTATTTGGTAATTTTTTTTTCTTTTATTATTCAATTTTTTCGTGTATCAAACTAACTAACTAGTTAATATAAATGGGAAGGATACTGATTTTAACAATATATAGAACCACAGGATCAGGTAAACGGCTTAAGAGCTTTCCCCAGTTTACACAAAAAATTAGGTAATGTGATGTGATGGCTCCACCTCTGGCAACTCTTCTAGATTTCCCTCAAGGCAGAACTGGACGGCAGCTTCTCTCTCTTCCTCACGAAAAAGTTCTCAATTTTTTTTCCTTTAATATGAACAGTCTCGTCTTACAACAAATATAAGTTTTTGTACTCAAAATACTCTGCAGGATTTCAGATTTATGGAAATTATGGTAAAGTTTTCCACTAAGCACTTAGTCACTCGAAACAGTTAAAAATTTAAAAGGAGCAATTCCGTGTGTCACTGAACCCGTGGTCGCTTACCTAATTGTAAGCGTGTGTGTGATTACCTAATTGTGATTACCTAATTGTGTTTACGGGAAAGAGCCCAAAGCTCGTATCTTCCCGTCTCCTGATCGATTCCATTTTAGACTTAGTGATACTTATCGTACCTGTCCTTAAAACTATGGATTGAGATAGCATTAACTACCTCCTCGCTTAGCGAATTCCAATTATCAACTACTCTTACACTACACTGAAAAAGTATTTCCTTACATCCTGCAAAGAAGTTTTCTTACGAAGCTTCAAACTATGACCTCTAGTTCTAGAGCCAGCCATATCGAAATATCGATCCCTATCCACTCTATCATAACCATGAAGGAATTTAAAGACTGTCACCATATCCCCCCTTACTCTTCTAGTTTCGAGTGATGGCAAGTCTAATTCCCTCAGCCTCTCATCATAACCGAGATTGCGTATTTCTGGCACCAGTTTCGTGGCATGTCTTTGAACTTTTTCAAGCTTAGCTATGTGCTTTTTCAAGTGCGGATTCCAAAAGGGGGCTGCATATTCGAGTTTTGGCCTCACATAGGTTACATAAATATTTCTGAACATTTCCTTGTCCATGTGCCTGAAGGCTACCCTTACATTTGATAAGAATGCATATGCTGCCCTTACTACGCCATTTATATGTATTTCTGGAGACAAATCTGCCAGTATGTTTACTCCTAGATCTCTCTCATTTTCTGTCTCTTGAAGTTGTACTCCAGCCACCGAGTAGTCAAGCTTGGGCCTTCTTGCACTTGTACCCATTCTCATTACCTTACATTTTGAGGTATTGAATTTCATTAGCCACTTTTCTGACCACTCATGCAGATTATTTAGATCCTCCTGAAGTTCTCTACCATTGTTCTCGTTTTTTACTTTCTTCACAATCTTTGCATCATCTGCAAACATATTCATGAATGAATTTACAGACTCTGGTAGGTCATTTACATATACAAGGAACAAAAGTGGCCCTAAAACTGAACCCTGAGGAACTCCACTACTAACTCTTCTCCATTCAGACACTGAGTGTCTTACTCTAACCCTCTGTTCCCTTCCTTCTAGGTAAGTTTTTATCCATTCCAAGACATTTCCACCTATTCTAGCCATTGATTGCAGCTTCCTAATAAGTCTCCCATGTGGAACAGTGTCAAACGCTTTCTGGAAGTCTAGGAATATGCAATCTGCCCAGCCCTCTCTTTCCTGTAAGATTTGGCTTACCTCATCATAAAATTCTAATAAGTTTGTTACTGTTGATCTACCTTCTCTGAAGCCATGTTGCCTCACTGACAAAAAGTTGAAGGATTCCAAGTGAAGAGAGATCTTGCTCTTTTGTAGGTTTGCCAGGCATTTATGTTTTTTCTCCTCCTATACCTTTTCCAGCATTTGTCTCTCCACTCCTTAGCTCTTTTACACCCATTATCGAACCATTTCTCTCTGGCATGAATTACACCTACTTTGGTGACAGGTATGCAGCAATCTACTATCTTCCCATATTTCTCACAAAAGATGTCATACATTTCTTGTACAGATTTGTTGTAAAATAAGGTTCTCCAGTCAATAACTGCAAAAAGCTCATTCATTTTGATGTAATCTCCTTTCGGATAGTTCCTCCTCATGTCCTCAGTGCCTCTACTCTCAGGAAGAATGTCTTCAATGATATACTCCATCAACAACACACAGTGGTCACTCTTTCCAGTTGGTGGTTCATACTCAATATTTTCAATATCCAACACATTATCTGTGAACACTAGATCAAGTAGTGATGGCTCATCCCCACCCCTGGCTCTTGTTGGTTCCATTACATGTTGGTGTAGGAAATTCCCTTGTACGCAATCTAGGAATCTTGCCCCAAATGAGTCCTCACCACTGTGTGGGTCAAGATTTATCCAATCTATCTCTTTATGATTAAAGTCTCCCATAATCAAAATCCTACATTTTTTCTCCCGTGCCATGCTAACAACTGAGTTTATGACTTCAATAGTACCTATATGACTTTCCTCATAAATTTCAAGCCTATTTTGGTTCCTTGGTGGGTTGTATACAACAGTTATTATAATGTGTGTGTGTGTGTGTGTGTGTGTTTGTGTGTGCGTGTGTGTGTGTGTGTGTGTGTGTGTGTGTGTGTGTGTGTGTGTGTGTGCTGAGCAAGCACCAGAGATGACTGTAAATATTACGCAAGGTTCCAAGTCACATTGCTTAAATTATTCCTGTTGAAGAAAGTGGCTATCTCTTCCCCAGAAATGTCTGGTGTTTGAGTTTGTGAGTTTGTGTGTATTCAAGTATACATGTATATATGGGTGCATATGTATGGACGTATGCCTGTATATATGTATATAAGGATGTATGTAAATATGTATGCATTCACGTTTATGTGAACTGAATATATCTCTCTCTCTCTCCTTCTCTCGCATGGGTAAGCATGTTTGTTTACGTTCCTGATATTTTCATGGTTTTTCGTGTTTTCTAAACTGCCTTTGTGTATTTTATGTACCTCTGTGACCCTGTGAAGTGTTTTAGAACAATGAAAATGTGTCTCTTAAGTTTTTGAATTTTTGAACTTAGTTTTATTTTAAGTTAAGATAATCAAATTTTCCCGTAAAGGGCTCACATTTAATTTTTTTTCAAATTCTGCGCATGCGCAGTAAGAACATCTACAAGCGCTGCCAGTGGCAAAAGTATTTTAATCTTAGTGTTTTGTATTTTTCATATTATAATGTCTTCTACTGAAAACCTAGTGTCTTTGGAAAACCCTACTTGGGAATTCCTCAATGATAATTATACAAAAACTGAATTACAAAATCACTGTCGGGAAATAGGTATCACAAGGGTCTGGCACACGAAAGATAAACTCATTGATATGATTCTTGAAAAGCATAGATCGTCACTAACAAACGATTCAGAGAGTAATGTTGATAACTGTGAATTAGCTCCTCAAGAGGAAATGAGAGACATTGAAGAGATGAGAGAGAGAATAAAAGTCAGAGATCTTGTTATCGATAAACTCACAATCACAGTCAACAAGTTAAATGATCGTATCTCTTCACTGGAAGAACAAGTCGGGTTACTTCAGGGAACATACAACTCACAGCAGACGACACCGGAACTGCAGGGTGTAACCCCTACCCGGCCCCTACCAGAGGGAAGCCTGCTTCTGGGTGACACAAACCTCTCCCCTGTTCGTATGTCAGACTTGAACCAACAATGCTCCGTTCAAACTATAGAAGGAGCTAATATAGATCTCATAAATTGTTGGGTCTCAGAGAAACTTCGATGGGCTCCTAAATATTGCATCTTATACTGCGGTATTCAAGACATCCTTAATGGGTCTCAGCCTGTGGATATCCTTGATAGATTGGGTTCTCTCATAACCGATCTCAAGGAGGTGAACGAGGAGATGAACATACACATATGTGAAGTAGCACCTGTCCTTAGAGTCGAAGAGTTCGATGAAAAGATCAACTATTTCAATAATCAACTAGCAACTTGGAGTGAGACCAATGGGGTTTCAGTTATCAAGACTAATCTGCAGTTCAGGCTTGGTACCGGCGACGTTGATCGGATGTGTTATGATGTAAATGATAAGCCATCACTACTTGATCTAGCAATGCCCATTCTTCAAACTAAGCAACAACTGGGAAGAAATCATATACCAAACCATACCTACTACATATGCTTCTGTATTGCAGCGGCAACAACGACCGGTCACGGCCAATAACGACAGTCAGAATAACACATACAGGAACAGAAACTACGACCGGCATCGCCAGCTCCCCTCAATAAGAAATAATAATGAAATCAGAAACGTCTCTCAAGAAAGTAGCAACGATCAGCATTCTAGAAGGGATCCTCAACAGCATTCGGATGGACGTCATACCCGGGATTTTCGTCATCAGAATCGTCAAATCCCACCTGGTATTCGAGGATGGAGACGAGACTCCAGGATGAATCACAGTCTTTACGACCAACCACGGCGCTACCCCCAGCGTCCCCGGGCGAGGGAGAAATTGCAGCACCTCTACAGTCGTCGACAGCCCTGTTCAAACTGTGGGGAAATAAACCATGATCTTTCCCACTGTTGGTTTAACTATAGACTTAAATGTGGTCACTGCCGTGAACATGGCCATAAAACAAGATTATGTCCCTTAAATATATAGCAATCACATTGTAATACAGGCTTATTGAAACATTTCATAAATATACAACACATCAATGCACAATCACTTTTGGGTAATTTCGACAATATTGCACTAATGATCAGAGAAAATAACGTGGATATAATGTGTGTTTGTGAAACTTGGCTCCTATACAATATGCAGTCTGGTTTTGTTGCTATACCTGAGTATTCTTTTTATCGATTTGATAGCGGTAGGGGTGGGGGTGTGGGGGTGTATGTAAGAAATCATCTAACGGTCTCCCTATTAAAGACCCCTGAAGTCGAGCGACCTCCTCATCTCGAAGACATTTGGTTGACTGTTCAGAGTAGGAAATTCCCTTCATTCATCCTGGGATGTGTATATAGACACCCTCATGCACTCAACGACACCTTTGATTACATCTCCGAGGTATTTCGGTCGGTCTGTTTGAGGAGCAAACCTCTCATTATTATAGGCGACTTCAATGATAATCTCCTTCTTCCTAATAATAAAATGGGGAAATTAATTCAATCCCTCCACTTAAATCAGCTTGTGAATAAAGCAACCCGTATCACCGCTAATTCCTCCAGCCTAATTGATCTTATAATTACCAATACACCTAGTTTTATAGTTCACCACGATGTCTTACCTTGTCCTGTAGGAGACCACGAGCTTCTAATAGCTACAGTTAATGTCAGGAAGGAAAAGAGACCGCCAATTGTTAAAACTTTCCGATCTCTTGAGAATTATTCTCAAAATTGTTTCTGCGACACTCTTCTTAATGAATACAACATTTTAAATTCAATACTAACTACAGATTGTGTAAATTATCAAGTTTCTACTTTTACTGATGTTTTTACGAGATGTTTAAATGAATGTGTCCCTCTTACAACCAAAGTCATGACACGCCCTCCTGCCCCGTGGATTGACTCTCAGTTAAAAGAGCAAATGAAAAGGAGAGATGACCTCCTAAGGCAATTTAAATCTGATAGACAAAACTCCGAGATGGAAAGAGCCTATAGAAGAGAAAGAAACCTTACTAAAACAATGTTGTCCGAAAAGAAGAAAAATCATTTCAGGGAAGAATTTTCCAAGTATAGGGGAAATATCAAAGGAACTTGGAATGTTATAAAAAGAATAATTCCTGCAAATAAGGAAATCTTAGAAAATTCTGACCTTCCCAGTGATAATGTGGAAAAGCGAGTGAATGATTTTAATAAGTATTTTGCTGAAATAGATAAGTCCACATATGAAAAGTCCCAAGATAATAATGACTTGATTATTAATCAACCACATAATTGCCAGCCTCCAGCTGAAAGAAATATTATCAATAATTTTAGACCGCACCCAATCGATTTAGTCACACTTATTCTTATCATAAAGAACCTCAAACCAACAAACTCTTGTGGTTCCGATGGGATACAACTTCGCTTCCTAATTGACTCATTGCCAGTTACAGTATTTTTCATTTTAGTCATTGTTAATACATCCATTGTTACAGGCATTTATCCTAACCTCTGGAAGCATCCCTATATCATCCCCGTTTTTAAGAGTGGAGATACTAATAATGTTGAAAATTATAGGCCAATCTCTCTTCTCAGCATTCTGTCTAAAATACTTGAGAAGGTAGTTGCCACCCAGTTAATAAATTTCCTTGAATCAAATTGTCTATTATGTGAAGAACAACACGGTTTTCAGCCTAAACTTTCGACCGAGACGGCCCTACTTAAAATTACTGATAAAATTTATAGTAATATTGAAAATAAGAAAATATCACTTTTATTATTGTTAGATTTGTCTAAAGCATTTGACAGTGTACACCATCAAATTCTAATGAGAAAACTTTCCAAAGTTCATGTTGACTCATTTTGGTTCGAAAATTATCTGAAAGATCGAGTTCAATCAGTTCGAATGGGCTCGACTCTCTCTTCTTCTTTAGATATCAGTTTTGGCGTTCCTCAGGGTTCAATTTTGGGTTCTCTGCTTTTCCTAATATATGTTAATGATTTACCTCAATTTATAAGAGATTGCCTACTTGTTATGTATGCTGATGACACCCAGATTATGCTTACTGGTGACATTGATAGAATTCCTGAAATCTTAAAAAGGGCTGAAGATATATTAAACTGTGCCAAAAGTTATTTTAACAGTAATGGTCTTTTACTGAACGAAAATAAAACTAAATTTGTTATTTTTGGATCAAATCAATACCTGTCCCGCATTCCTGAGAACATCAGTATAAATTTCAACAATGTTTCACTCTTCCCATCTAATAAGGTTAAAAATCTAGGAGTTATTATGGACAGTACCATGACATTTAATTTTCATATCGATGAACTACATAAAAAAGTGAACGGGACCCTTATTTACTTCAACAGAGTCTATGAAAGATTCGAGCCTGATTGTAGGGTAATTGTAGTACAAACATTAATTTTAAGTATTCTCAACTACTGTCTGAGTGTTTGGGGTTCCACGACTAAGACCCAGATGTTACGAGTGAAAAGGCTCCAGAATTTTGCTGCAAGAGTTGCCATAGGGGGGGGTGCATAAATATGATCACGTGACTCCCCTCTTTGAGAGATTGGGTTGGCTAAGGATGGACATGAAGTTCATATATAATATATGTCTTTTAGTTTTTAAAATAAATCATGGAATATTACCGGAATGGCTCTTCTCATTGCCAACAGTTAATCAAGTGCGTATCAATAACGTCAACACCAGATATCAGAATTCTTTTTACGTGCCCAGAACTTCCACTGATATTGGGGCAAGAGCCTTAAATGTAATGGGCCCGAGACTTTGGAACTCTTTACCCGCAAACTTAAGAAGCTGCCAAACATTACCCTCACTTAAATCTCATCTTTTAAATCACCTACTTAATAAGTGATTTTAGTCTCATTATTATCCTCCCATTGGGTAGACGAAGTGTATGTATGCCTATTTTAATGTGTAAATATTTTGATTTTGTGCTTTGCAAATTTCATTTGTTTTATTTTGACATTTTACATTGTAATTTGTAATTAGATTAATTATCATGTAATAGCCATTTTTGATGGAATAAAATTTTTGACTTTGACTTTGACTTTGACTCATTTTTCTATCTCCACTTATCTATAAGCGTATGTGTCTATCTCAATTCATACCAAATAAGAAAGAAGGATATGCTAATTTAGGCAAGGTTTTACATAGACACACATATACAATATATAAATAAAAATATAACAAAGAGCGAAACATGAAAAAAGAACATAAAATGTACAGGTTTTTTTAACTATGAACGAAATTCCCCCCATTAATACAAAAGTAAAGCTACATACATATACACTTACACACACACTTACACACACACACACACACACACACACGTACACACCCACTCACAACCATGAACACCAGCTCATCATCAAAATGAATAAAGTAAAAAAGGCTTCGATAAAACAATGAATCAATTCCTGATGAAACAGACCCAAGTTTGACAGACCTAATTGAACTTTGAAGGAGGAGTACACGCAGAGACACACCCTACCCTCTCTCTCCATCTATATTTATACTTCCATTATGATTGACTATCAACTTCACATATTGATATTTAACTATATAAACATACTGTGTACGTGAGTGCTGTATGTATGTATATAAATAAATATATATATATATATATATATATATATATATATATATATATATATATATATATATATATATATATATATATATATATATATATATATATATATATAGAGAGAGAGAGAGAGAGAGAGATAGAAAGAGATTCTTTCCCTATATCTACATCTACACCGAATATTCTGACGCATTCGCTACACATTTCTTATTATATCCATTACATTAGAAAAGTCATACAAAATCCCATCTCTGTTTCTCTTTGCTTTTTTTTTTTTTATCATCTCTGCTGTAATTATGGAAGGTTCACAACTTATGGCACTCAGTATCCGATAGATGGCTTTTATGAATCTCCGCAGATCTTGCACTTTTCGCGATTGGCATGAGGGTAGACACGCTTGGTGGTAGTAATGACTCTCCCAATAACCTTGCACTTCTTGATAAATCTGCTTCTTTCACTCTTCACTGTTCTAAATTACGCGATCTGAACTCCAATTATATGTTTGTGGAACATCACTCAACTACATCCCTCCCAAACCTTCTCTTTTCTAAAAACCCAGCCGTCTAGCCTTGCATCGACCCATTCCAAATCTCTCACTATAATCTGTATTCCCATTACAATCTGCATTCTCCTATTGCAAATCTCATGGACCTTAAACCTCCTGACTCTCATGTTCTCTGCTGAAAATCTGTCTCTCCACTATCACTATATTTCTTTGTTTCTTCTATCACTCTTCTAACTCCTTCTTTGACTATCGTCCTCATGTCATGAGTCCTTGTTATTTTCTCTCCCACATGTTGAAGTTCTATATATTTGAGACTTCAATGTACAACATAGTGAGTGGTTTTGTTCTTCTCACACTAATGTTGGAGGAAGTGAGGTCCTTGCTTTCTCTGTTTCTCATGATCTGGAGCAGATTATCAACCATCCTACTCATGTTCCCTATTACCACGATCATGCAACTGACACTCATAACCTATTCTTTACCTCTAGTTCTTCAAACTATTCATATCTGTACTTTCCTATCTTGGTAAATCTGATCACTATTCGATCTCAGTCTCTTCCATTTTCGCTCATCCCCCCATCAATTCCTACTGATATATGTTTCTGGTCCTTAGCGAAAAAACTCTCCAAAAGCTTCTGTAACTCAAGTTTACCCCCTTTCATTCGTTCTGATGGTTCTATAGCTTCGTCTCCCACTGACAAAACCACTCTCTTTGGCTCTCATTTTTTTCTGTCAGCTCTTCTGTAAGCGACTTCAGTGCAGCTGTTCCTAGTACTTTACCTCTCTCCAACAATATGCCCTCACTTACTGTTTCTTCATTCAAAACCCACAACATTCTTTGCTCTATAAAGACGAACAAAGCATCCCGTGGACGATAGTATCCCTGCAAGCTTCCTTTATGAGTTTGCAGATGAACTGGCTTCTGTGCTTTGCTGTCTTTTTTGCCTCATTTTCGCAACCAGTGTCTAACCATTCAACTACCGACCTATTGCCCTAAACTCTGATATTGCTAAAGTATTCGAAACTTTGCTCAGTTCTCAATTAATGAAACAACTTGAAGCTAACTCAATTACTTCTGATCAACAATACGGCTTCCACAAGACAAGATCCAAATGTGACCTCTTGTCTTATCTCACTCATGTATGGTCATCTTGATATCTCTAAGGCTTTTGACAAAGTGTGGCACAAGGATCTGTTGGCAAAACTTTCTGCATAAGGGTTTACTTCTCTTTGTTTTCGGATTTCCAGTTTTCTTCCTGGCCGCTTTATATCTGTGGTTGTTAATGGTGCAACATTTAGCTCATTCTCAGTTACCAGTGTAGTTTCACAGGGCTCTGTTCTTTCACCCTCTCATTTCCTTTGTAATGACATTATATATTTAAGTTCAGATTATGACTTCATTTGATTTTGGAAGATGTATATATCATTGTTATTGTTAAAACTCCTAATTTTTCCTTAATTTCTCAATTATCCGTAATAGCCCAATTATTAACAAACAAGAACAATGAGAGTTTCGTCACCTGAACTTCACCTCCTATCTAGAGGGAGTTGACTTTTTTGCCTACAATGAAACAAGAGAAGCACTCCTGCATCATCTGATATAGAGCACTCTTGTATCATATGCTATAGAGGACTCCAGTATCGTCTGCTCTAGAAGACACTTCAATTTCGTCAGTGCTAGAAAGGAATCACTACTTTTATTTTAATAAAATCTAAAAATAGAATTGTCAGATTCTTCTTACCCTTCTTTGGCTTAGACTAAACAAGATAGAGGTTGTCAGGCTTTGCAATGGTGAATACTGGATGAGACACCTATACTGACTTTCAGATTCAAGTGGATAGGAAAGATTGAAATTTTCACTTGTGAGCTTGCTGATTACTGGTGGCATGCAGACCCAAGAGGATAGGATAGACTGATATTCCCACTTGTAAAATTCATAATGGCTACGTTATGAATTTTGAAGTTGTTTTTAGTGCTAGTCATGATATCCCAAAATTTTAGCAGATAACTCGACAGTTTGGTTCCTTGTCTTAAAAAAACTTATTTAAAATAAGACAAGTGAAAACTGAAGTTTCTAAATTTCATTGCTGTGTACCACGTCTTCCACCAACATTGTTATCAGTGCTATATGAAAGGGCGTTTGATAGGAAAAATTATACAGAACTCAAAGTCAAAGTGCTCTCCAGATATGAATAAACAAAAACAGAACTATCTGAAAATGTATCATCTAAAACAGTGTATACAAGAAAACCATAATTGTTTTTGGACAAAATAATATCCAATGCTGCTAAGTGTAAAGTATCTGAAAAATTAGTTAGGCATAAAGTTATCAGCTCAATGCCTCGAATTATAGGTGCTATTCTTGCTGCTAATCACTCTGCTTCACTTTTGAATTGGGTAATATAGCACATATGATAGCCCCAATGACAAAACCATGCAATGTACCCTCAACAAAACGTCATGAACTTGCACCTAAACCTCCCTCTCAAGCTGTCACAAAAATGGATACACCTGCACACTGGCCTATGGAACTAAGACCCTATAGGCCAGACAGAGAGCTAGTCTGATGTGCTCATATCTTTTACGGTGTTGTATCATGCACTTGCAAACCATGGAGTGAATGGCCAGGCAAAAGCTGCGTACAAATACTTCCTAAGTCCCGCTCGTCACCTCCAGCTCCTTCAAATTTAGGAAACTAAGTCAGCAGTTCAGTGTATATGCAGCCTCTGCCCTGCATCTTCTATTGGTACCCGTATTAATTTTGAATCACAAAGTAGAATTCATTGTAGACACAGGAGCAAGAGTCTATTCTCCCTCACCCCATGGTAGCTAAATACTATTTGCGACCTAGTGCTGTCTCCATTTCTGCTCCAAATGGTGAATTTGAGCCAAGTTTTTGAGATTTTAACAGACATTTCTATCCCTCACCTGAGAAGAATTTTCTGCTAGAATATTGTAATAATATCAGATACTCAATCTTTATTGGGTTTGGATTTCTTCTCTGGACTGCAAAACAAATATGATGATGGACTTAAATACTTTAAGACAAGTGCCACAACGACTTTTTACAGGTATAGATACCCCTATCCACTTAAATATGTGTACTAACTTACCTGAGGGTGTCCAACAAGCCTTGTTTGAATTCCCAACTCTTTTACATCCAATGTCGAGTGCCATTGTGCTGAAACAAGTGACGCACCACCAGTATTTGCAAAAACTCGCCCAGTACCCACCGACAAACTTACTGCTGCCAAAGAAGAATTTAATGCTCTTCTAAAGTCTAGTATCATTCGTCCATCAAAGTCTTCCTGGTCCTCTCCGCTACATTCTGTGCCAAAAAGAAAAATTCCGGAGAGTGGCACCTAGTTGGTGATTACCAAGCTTTGAACTCTATGGCCCAACCCGATAGATACCCACTTCCTCATATTTCAAGCCTTTCTTCTAAACTTCACGGAAAAGAGGTGTTTACAAAATTGGATCTGTTGAAAGCTTATCACAAAATCACTGTGCATCCAGATGACATCCAATAAACTGCAGTGACTACCCCATTTGGACTAACTGAATATGCATATATACCTCTTGGGCTTAGAAACGCCCCTGCAACATTTCAGAGATATATGGACTGCCTGTTCAGAGACTATGATTTTGTGTTTGTGTACCTGGATGATGTTCTAATATTTTCTATTGATTAGGAAGAACATGTAAAACACCTAAAAATATCTTCAAGATTCTCATTGACAACAGTTTATGATCTTTTTAGATAAATGTGTTTTTGTTGCTGCCTTCTTAGATATCCTAGGATTTACAGTGTCTCATCAAGATATTGCCCTTCCAGAATGTAAAAAATCAGCCATCCAGGACCTCCCATTACCCCCAGCTTCTAAGGGCTTAAGAAGGTTTCTGGGTATGGTTGGTTTTTATAGATGTCTAATTGCTCACTTTGCTGATATAGTGTTCCCCATAACAAAACTTATCAAAGAATTTCCGAATGCTAAGCAGATACAGTGGTCAGAAGCTGCAAAAGTTCTTCAATGCTAGCAAAGATGCTTTACAAAGTGTGTCAGTTTTAAATCATCATGCCCCTGTTTCAGATTCTCTGCAATTGGTGACTGATTGTTCTGCTGTGGCTGCAGGAGCTGTCCTCCATCAAATGGTGGAATGGTTCACCTGTGCCTATCACATTTTAATCCAAGAAGCTAGCTCAATCTCAATGGAAGTGCTCTGCATTTGCCCGAGAGTTGTTGATTTTATATTCAGCTGTCTTACATTTCAAAGATATAATTGAAGGACTTCGGGTCACATTAGTCAAAGACCATAAATAATTAGTTTCTGCTTTTCATAGTAGGAATCCAGCTAAAACAGATACGCAACACAGACATCTTTTCTGCTTGTTGGAGTATGTTACCAACATGGAGTATATCCGTGGTGGCGATAACAGAATAGATTCATGGATATTTCACTGACTGACAATCATATTATTAAGTGTGATGTCTTTTCAGAGTGCCCTCAACCTTTTATACCACAGCCACTCAGAAAATACATATTCAGCTCCTTACACACAATTTCCCATCCTGGTGCTAAAGATTCCCTCCGACTTATCAAGATCAGATACGTTTGGCCTTGGATGGACAAAGATGTACGTCAATGGATTCGATTCTGCCAGATTTGTCAAGCAACAATAGTTACGAAGCACACTAAATCTCAGATCCTAGCATTGGAAATTCCTTGTCAGCAATTTGAGGTGGTTCACATTGATATTGTGGGACCATTGCCACCTTGTTTTCCTCCTGGTGGAGAATTCCAAACTTCTTATCGATATCTGCTAACCTGCTGACCGTCGAACCAAGTGGATTGAAGCTGTACCTCTCATTTAAGTTACGGCAAATGCAACTGCCCATGCATTTCTCAGTGGATGTACCTCTGTATATCATAATTGATAGAGGAGCCAAGTTTGAGTTAGAATTGTTTCAATAACTATCCTCCTTTGTAGGATTCCATTGCCTGCAAACTACACCTTATCATCCTCAGGGTAATGGAATGGTAGAACGTTCCCACAGGACCTTGAAGGCAGCTTTAATGGCTAGACAGTAAACTTGGCTCGATGCCCTATCGGTTTCCCTCCTTGGTCTATGCTGTATGCCAAACTCCTCAAGTTATTCTCCTTTCACCTTAGTGACTGAATAACTGCCACTTAGTCCTAGTGATTTATCTATGAAACCTCCTGTCTCATCAGGTTCTACAGTAGATTTTATAAAAACCTTTATTAAGTGCATGAGAGAAATTGATATAACTCAATTATCAGACTCTTCAACAATGCTAAGTGTTCCAAAAATCCCAAATGACTTATTCAGTGTACCTAAAGTTTGGGTTCATGTGGATAGTGTCAGAAAACCATTGAATGCACCATATACAAATCCTCTCCAAGTGATACAAATACATGGTAAATATTTTAAGATACAATTGCCGTCAGGAAACACCGATAATACATCTATAAACAGTTTAAAACCTGAATAATTACCTGAAGTACCATGTGTTAACTCTCAAAGGTCTCCTCATATTGTATGTGTTCCTCACAGTTAATCTCAACCCTCATCCAATAGTCTATCAGATGTAGTTTCTAGTGACGCCATTGATACTATATTATCTGTTTAGTTGAAAATATGTCTGACACTTGTGTTCCTACACACAGTAGGAGCAATATTCCTCTGGAATTATCACAACCCCAAGTTTTTCAATTCCAGGCAAATACAGTATCTCTTTCTGAGAGAAAAGTTCGTTTTGCAGCTGATCCAAATTTTTATTATTTTTCTTGAGACTCCGTCTCCATGGGGGGGGGGTCTGTTATAATGATATTATATATTTAAGTATTGATTTTGAATGTATTTGATTTTGGAAGATGTATTTATTATTGCTATTGTTAAAATTCCTCATTTATCCTTAATTTCTCAATTATTTTTAATAGCCCAATTATTAATAAACAAGAACAATGATATTTCCGTTACCTGAACTTCACACTCCTTTCTAGAGGGAGTTGACTTTTTAGCCTACAATAAAACACGAGAAGTGATCCTGCAGCATCTGCTGTAGAGTACTCGTGTATCATCTGCTACGGAGGACTCCAGGATCGTCTGCTCTAGAGGACACTTCGATCTCAAGAGCTCAAAAAAGGAATCACTAGTTGGACATTAATTAAACCTTATATTGGAATAGTCAGATTCTCCTGATCTTTCTTGGGCTTAGACTCAATAATAATAAGGCTGCCAGGCTTTACACCTTCTCTTCATCAACGATCTTCACCATTGCGCATCCTCCTCTCTTCAGCACGCCTTTGCCAACGATGCTATCTCCCATTTCTCTTTTGCCTTCTCTTCACAGCCTTCAAGTGTTAATCGTAATCAATTTCGCATAACTCATTCTTCAACATTCAACTCCGATTTACAGCAGAGAGTATTTGAGATAGGCACCCAAAATTTAGTCAAATTTCATGCCTTTAAAACACTGATTCTGTCTATTTCTTTATATTTTTCTCCTGATAGCCCTATTGTCTTTGAAGCTAACGAAATTTACACTCTTAATTCTATAAACATATTAGTAATCCAGATAGCCTCTAAATATTATTGGAGGAGTCAAATAATCCAAATTTCTATATTTGTATTTAAATAATTGGGGGTTCTGTTTCGCTTTCGTCATAGCTTTTCCCCTTTTCAGTCACTTAAATATATATAAAGATATTATCCGTCACTGCTTAGAATATTGCTTCTTCTTATACTTATCCTTATCTCCATGATAGGGTTCAATCTAGGACAATCATATTCATCAGTAACCCTGCTCTTACTTCTAATATGGATTCTTTTTCTCTTCACCATAAGGTATCATCCCTATCTCTTTTCTATCGCTACTACTTCAATCGCTGCTCTGATGAGTTGGTAAGGTATATCCCTCACCCGCTGCCGAGACCATGTGACACTCGGCAAGTGGCCCCGTCTCACAGTACTGTGTGGAGATTTATAGCTTGCAGATTGGTTGATGCAGCGACTGGTTCTTCCCATATACTTCCAGACTTTGGAAAGCTCTTCATCCTTCTGTCTTTCCTATTCCTTAAAACCTATCTTCTTTCAAAAATCATCATCTGAAGGCCTAATCCTGACATATCTCTAGGTCCTCATAACGTCGACTATTATTTCAACCTTTCCTTTTTCTGCTGTGCATTTCTCTCATTTCTACCTAGTCCTTAAACTTTAGTTTTTCTTCGCCTCAATGTTTTCTTGGCGCGCAGGCCTAGTGACGGCATATTTTTTGCCTGTCCCGGTGTCACACTCATAAAGAAAAAGACACACACACACACACACACACACACACACACACACACACACACACACACACACGTGTGTGTGTGTGTCTTTTTCTTAATGAGTGTGACGGTGTGTGCGTGTGTATATGTGCATATACACTGATATATGTTCAGGATATAATATATATATCTCGTTATTAATATATAATGAATACATTATTTGATGCATAAGATCAGTGGTGAAACAGTGTAGGTTCTCCGTGCAAGTGATAATTAGTATTGAATAACGCATAGCATTTATATGAAATGAAAATGAGAGATAGATAGATAGATAGATAGATAGAAAGATAGATAGACAGATATCTATATCTATATATATATATATATATATATATATATATATATATATATATATATATATATATATATATATATATATATATATATATATAGAGAGAGAGAGAGAGAGAGAGAGAGAGTATGAAACTGGGAACAATGGTCGTCTAGCAAGCAAGAAGAAATGCTTTTGTGTATGCTTGTGTGTATTTACGTAATTATAATTGTTTGAGCATGTGTGTATGCGTACGTGTGTGTGCATAATGGTAGCACTCTCTACATAAAGTATAAAGGTAAACAGAAAACTCTCTCTCTCTCTCTCTCTCTCTCTCTCTCTCTCTCTCTCTCTCTCTCTCTCTCTCTCTCTCTCTCTCTCTCTCTCTCTCTTAAGTAAACTTCATTCTATTGTGACTGCAATGAAGCAAAAATAAATTGACTCTAAAAGTTTCAGAAAATACACAACAATTACAATGTGTTGCTGCCTACTAGGTACATATCGTATATACTACCTTTGATAAATTTCCTATGGACTGCATCGTTCAGTAATTATCATCATCATTGTCATTGTTATCATCATCACCATTATTATTATTATTATTATTATTATTATTATTATTATTATTATTATTATTATTATTATTATTATTATTATTATTATTATTATTATTATTAATATTTGTTTGACTTGTGATTTATATACATTCAAGTTACCGGTTATTGGCTACTAGTTGTCTCTTACCTGTAACAGAGATGAATTATACATATATTTACTACACCACGCCTTCGCATATGTCTTTGAGAGCTTTATTGTTTCCCTATAAAGAATATAGTAGGGACTCATATTAAGGGCATAAGCCAGTTTTGACTTGGATTATCTACGTCGTTTATACAAAACGGCAACCCGCGAGAGATAGTTTACGCATGGTGTAACAAGAGAATCATTGGAAATGACATGAAGAATTACAGTATCACATTATTAACTAAAATACATTAAAAGTCTTTGAAGTACAGAAATCAAAGTGTATTTACTATTGTTTTTTTACAAAATGAAAAAAAAAACTATTTAAAACGTCTTATAACCTATTCTAAATAATACGATAACAGAGTATTTTCTGTTTCGTCATACAAACATACGTCACACTTCCTCTCCCTTGAAAAAGGGAATAGCAATAGTATTCATTATAATTAAAACTAAAGATAAAGTCTATTAGAAGGGATTCCTCTGTTTTTTTTTTCCTGGAAGGTTGAAAACCTTCATGGGTTATCGACATATACTATATCATGTGGGTCTCTGGTCATTCTCGTTCCCCCTTCCCCTCTGTTCATGTCCTGGTCATGATTTACAAAGGATGGCTTCAACTGATCAATATGGCGTTTAGCTATACCATTATTAATTGTGACACTGTAGTGCATGTCACCAAGGTTTTCTTTTATGAAACCAGGTACCCACTATTCAGGTGCGCTACATGAACGTACCATGACAGGAGTTGAAAGAACATGATGAAGTATTTTATGATACTTCTCAAACTCTTGCCATTAACGATTATATTTGTTAGTTTGGTAATCATGTATCAGTAAGTCAGATTTATTTCTTATTCTTCTACTCATTAACATTTGTGAAGGAGTTTGACCAGTGACACCATGTTCAGTGGTTCTCTAATATAATGGGAATTTACTTATGTGAGAAATGATGTTAGAAGGTGTAGCTTGTCAACAATTCATTTAATGTTCAAAAGTTTGTACAAAGAGTTCTGTCTAACCATTTGTGCAAGGATGATTTGATGCTGACCTTGTATGAACGACTTCATTAGTCTTTAAATTTTGCTTAAATTTATCAGAGCAGAATTGAGGACCATTATCTGTCACAATTCTTTCAGGAGGGCCACGTGTAACAAAAACTGGCATCAGTTCTTTTATTGTAGCAAGTGAAGATATTGACTGCATTGGCACTACTTCTGGCCATTTAACTAAAAGCACCTACTATAATTAAAAATGAATGACCCAAAAATAGTCCTGCAATATCTATATGCAATCTTTGCCATACATGTCTTGGAAATTCCCATGGTGCATGCGAAATGGTGCTGGATTATTCTGAAATGCAGCACGTGTTACATTACTTTACATAGGCCTCAATTTAAGCATTAATATTCGGTCACCATACAAACGTCTTGGCTATAGTTTTTGACCTAACTATGCCGTGATGTCTGCATGCAATTCTTTAAGGAATGGTTCCCTAAGAGCTTTTGGAAGCACTACTCTTGCTCCCCTATGCATACATGCATTTTCTATGGATAGTTCTGACCATACCTTGGAGAGAAGTTTACAGGCTTCCTTACCCAAGATTACTTCGCAACCCGTGACTAACCCCAGCATGATGCGTGAATGTACAGGATCTCGTTTTGTGAATTGTGCTACAGTCCTGGCTGTAATATGTAAACTGTAATTTTCTACAAGAAGCATTCTTACATCATAATTGTCTGGTGTCCTTTCCACTGGCAGATGAGATAAAGCATCTGCATTACCTATTTCGGTTGTGGATCGATACTCTTGGGCATACCTAAAAGCAGTTAAAGTAATTGCTCACTTTTAATACCTGGCTGCTACTAGGGTAAGTAATCCTTTTTTTTTTTTTTTTTGGTCCCAAAAAGGGTAGTAGGGGTTGATGGTCAGTAACCGAGTAAAATTTTGGTTTTCCATGCAGATATAGGTGATATTTTAGTTGCCATGTATACTAGTGCTAGAGCTTTCTTCTGTATTTGTGAGTAATTTTGTTCAATTTTATTTAGAGATCATGAAGCAAATGCAATTGGTTACTCAGACATGTCTGGCACATTTGCTAATACTGCACGTATTCCATAAGACGATGCACTGCAAGGCAATTTTACTGGTAAATAAGACCTATAATGTGTAAGGACCATAGGAGAAGTTATTTCCGCCTTTATTTGATGAATTGCCTCCTCAAATTCAGAAATCCAATTCCATTTAATGTCCTTCTCAAGCAGATTACATAGTGGATGACATATTGTGGCTAAATTAGGAATGAAGAGAGCATAAAATGTTACTAGCCCCATGTATGACTAAAGTTCATCCATATTTTCAGGTACTTTAGCATTTTTTATTGCTGTTATCTTTCCTAAATATTCTACTGATGGTACTGCAATTTACATTTGTCTTTGCGTATTGTGAGACCATTGTTCTGCAAAATCTGCAATACTACTTTCAGCCTATCAAGGTGTTGGGCTTCATCTTTACCGGATATTGTCTTAAACAAAGCAAAATGTTT
Source organism: Halocaridina rubra (assembly GCA_037179515.1). Classification (NCBI taxonomy): domain Eukaryota; kingdom Metazoa; phylum Arthropoda; class Malacostraca; order Decapoda; family Atyidae; genus Halocaridina; species Halocaridina rubra. The sequence goes on from JAXCGZ010003865.1 coordinate 129,123, forward strand.
CCTGTAAACCTATAAATATATAGTCCATGGTTTGTTGCCATAGAGCAGGACTGCTGGCTACCATATGGAAGGCCTTCAAAACAGCATTAGACCCAAAGTTATCCTGTAACCTTTCATCCCTCTGTAACTGCTGGAAAGCATGCTTTAGGTCTATTTTTGAAAATATTTTGCAATTCCCGATAGCTTCAAACATATCATCAGGTTTTGGGACAGGGTGCTGGGCACTTTGAAGTTGCGAATTTGTTGTTACTTTATAATCACCGCAAAGTCTGATGCTTCCATAGCTCTTCAGTGTTGGTACAGTGGGTGTTCCCCAATCTGAGGATGTTACCTTTTTTAAGAACTGGTTGTTGATCAAACTTTCAATTTCTTGTCCTTCTAAGGGCTTTACAGCAAACGGAATTTGCCTACGGGAACAGAATTTTGGAATACCATCAGGCTTTAGAAGTAATGCAGCTGTTACACCATTTACTCATCCTAAGGTTTCTCCAAATACATCTTTATACTCATCAAATAGGCTTCCCATGAGTAAGTTGTCCAACCCTATGCCTAAATAAATTTTTTTTTTTATCCAATCAAGCCAGAACAGACACCTGGTCGTTGTAAGAGACATCATCCTTTGAGGTACCTTCAAAAGGTATTCTCTGTTTAATGTTATTAACCAAAATGTTGTAATATGGATTTATTTTCTGACCTGATATTGTCTTAGCAAGTTTCTCTGATATCATAATAACATCTGCACCAGTGTTCCATTGAATACGGACTGCTTTACCATTCATGGTCACCTCTACCATTATTAACTATTGGACACTTCTAGTAGAGCTTATTTTAAGAGGAAAATCACTATCACTATCTAACTCAGTTGTTACCACGTGCAG
>JAXCGZ010003865.1:135000-147500 GCA_037179515.1 Halocaridina rubra
TGTGTGTGTGTGTGTGTGTGTGTGTGTGCGCGCGCGCGCGCGCATGCAATTATCTAATTGTGCTTACGGGAAAGAGCTCCAAGCTCGTAATTTTCTGTTTCTTGGTCGGTTCCATTTTGTACTTATTGAGACTGATCATACCTGTCCTTAAAACTATGGATTGAGTTAGAATTAACTACCTCCTCGCTTAGTGAATTCCAATTATCAACTACTCTTACGCTAAAAAAGTACTTCCTTACATCCTGCAAATAAGTTTTCGTACAAAGCTTCAAGCTATGACCTCTAGTTCTAGTGCCAGTCATATCAAAATATCGATCCCTATCCACTCTGTCATAATCATGAGGGAATTTAAAAACTGTCACCATATCCCCCCTCATTCTTCTAGCTTCGAATGATGGTAAGTTTTGTTAATCACTCAGCCTTTCCTCGTAACATAGATTGCGTATTTCTGGCACCAGTTTCGTGGCATGTCTTTGAACTGTTACAAGCTTAACTACGTGCTTTTTCAAGTTTTGATTCTAAAAGGGGGCTGCATATTCAAATTTTTGGCCTCACAGAGGTTACATGTGTGCTTGTGTGTGCGCAATATATTCATAGGAGTTTATTATTATTATTATTATTATTATTATTATTATTATTATTATTATTATTATTATTATTATTATTATTATTATTATTATTATTACTATTATTTTATTATTATATTATTATTATTATTATTATTATTATTATTATTATTATTATTATTATTATTATTATTATTATTATTATTATTATTATTATTATTATTATTATTGTTGTTGTTTTGATAGTCTTGAAACTTATTTGTATAATTTTAATTACGTATTTACTATTACATGAAACAGTAAAGGCAAGTGACTAATTTTCTTAAGACGAGGAAATGAGACTCTTATCACCACCCGAAGAGGTAAAGTAAGAAAAATCCTTTTGTTTTGGGTAAGGAAGAGTAACACTATCACCATCTTCATACAGTTATAGTAAGAAAATTATTTTATTTGTCTTTGAGAGGAGTTTAGTTGAGGGAATTCTTTCTTGTGACGAGTTTTATAGACTCTGTCAGCATCTGAACAGAAAAATTAAGAAAAATTCCCTTGCTTTGCGATGAGCTTGGTAAAACCTGTCAGTATCCGATCAGAAAAAAAGTAAATTTTCTCTGTGAAGAGTTTAGTCCAGCATCCTTAGAGATAAAACAAAATAACGTGGATCAATTGGTGACTAGGTATTTCAGGCGTCGCTAGACTTGCTTCTCCCGTTTGACCAACGTAACTATCCAACTTTTATACCTAAACTAAAGGGGTGTTTACACAGTCAAACGGTTCGTCGAACGCGGTTCGACAGACAAGTGTTTGAATGATGTTCGAACGTGTGAATGGGGTATTTGGTTGTCGAACACGTTCCGTGTTCGACAACCAAATACCCCGTTCACACGTTCGAACATCACTTCTAACACTTGTCTGTCGAACCGCGTTTGACGAACCGTTTGACCGTGTAAACCCCCCTTAAGTTCATATTTTAAGAAGAGTCATACCCCATTTCCTAACTGGGAATTCACCCCCCGAGACCCCCCTTAGCTATTTACAATGATACACTGCTTCTCCAGGAGGTAATCTGAAGGTAATTTAAAGATTCTCTAGTTAACAAAAGAGGTTTTTCTATGCAGTAAGTGACGATATCTCACTCAGTACCAATACAGAGAGAGAGAGAGAGAGAGAGAGGAGAGAGAGAGAGAGAGAGAGAGAGAGAGAGAGAGAGAGAGAGAGAGAGAGAGAGAGAGAGAGAGAGAGAGAGAGAGAGGTATTCCGTCTTGACAGCTAGTAAAAGGAAACTATGTCTGCATTCCACTTGATGATAGTTTGAGGAATCTTTCATAACCACAAGACAATCAATTTCTACCATGACTCGCACATTTAGAGTAAGAGAATGAAGCTAAAGTAAGAGAAAACTCCTTTTTCGAAATGAGGAAGTATTCCTAGCATGACTTGGATAATAAATGCGAGATAATTCTTTCTTTGCAGCACATGACTTAAATCTTGTTGTTATCATCCAAACAGCTAATGGAAGAGGACTTTCTTACTTCAACAGATCTAAAGTAAGAGAAGCCATTCACTTTAGAACGACAAAATCATACTCATTATCACCTAAATAGTTTCAGCAAAACCACTCTATTACTGTAAAAAAAAAGTCATCATCGAACCAGTTAAAATGAGAGAATATTCTTTCCTTAAACCAAGCAAGAAAATTCAGTCTAAATACAACTAGAATATTAAACAGTACCATTACCCAAATAGCAAAAGGAATTTCATTTTTGTCTTCCCATCCAAAAAGTTAACTTCTGTCATCGTACAAACAACTGAAGTAAGAATATACATTGCCCATACTTTTAAATTAATATACTTCTGTCTTTGCGCGAAGAGCAAGTTAAACCTCATCATCAACCAAATCGTATAAATTGAGATATATTTTTCTCCTTAGTAGTCTCCGTGGCAAAATGGTAGCGTCTGCGACTCTGAGGCGTCAGGTCGAGGGTTCGCGCCCCGTCACGGACTGAGGTTAGTAAGGGCATACACTCAGGGTAACGATTACATCTGCCAAAACGGGTCCTTCGTAAGAAGGCAACCGTCCTAGCCCTTAGAAGAATAGGGAGTTCGTGACGTAAAACCGAATCCATCCTACGAAGCTAAGTGCGAGAGTATATTCCTTTGGCGAGGAGATGATTAAGCAACATCATTACTTAACTAGTGAATACAACGTAACTCCGTCTTTATGAAAATAGCTAAACCCTGCTGTAACTATTCTAGTGAAGCGAAAGGGTTTACTACAGAAGTTTATAGGTTTAACTTGGTCATGCTGGCTAGAACGTAAACATTTCCCACCCAGATGGCCAATAAATTCTTCTGTTACTGTATGAATCGACACAACACTTGCAAAAGCTTACTACACCAACATGACTAGTTTTCTTACTCTCTCTCTCTCTCTCTCTCTCTGCTCTTAATGTATGAACAGAACAGGAGAGAGAGAGAGAGAGAGAGAGAGAGAGAGAGAGAGAGAGAGAGAGAGAGAGAGAGAGAGAGAAATAATACATCTCGCAAAACTTTCCTCCTTGTGCGTCTGTAACAGCAGCAACGACAATAATAATAATAATAATAATAATAATAATAATAATAATAATAATAATAATAATAATAATAATAATAATATTTGTTCCGGTTTTACGTCACGGACTCCCTTTCCTACCAAGGGCTAGGACGGTTGCCCTCTTGCGAAAGACTTGTTTTGGCAGATGTAATCCTTACTCTGAGTGCATGCCCTTGCTAACCTCAGACCGTGACGGGGCGAGAACCCTCGACCTGACGCCTCAGAGTCGCGGACGCTACCGCTTGATCCACGGTGACTACTAATACCAATAATGTTAATAATAATAATAATAATAATAATAATAATAATAATAATAATAATAATAATAATAATACTGTTACTACTACTACTACTACTACTACTACTACAATTAATAACAATAATAATAATAATAATAATAATAATAATAATAATAATAATAAAATGTTTTTCCCACTCACGACTCTTGTACCTAGATTTACACTCTTACTAATCAGACAATTCCCTCTCGTACGTTGCTAGGTCGCACGTTCTCGCTCCCTCGCTGATTTCATTTCGCTTCTGAATCATGGAGGGGATTGGGGGATCATAACTACACCATACGGCCCATTTAACTCACCAGATGGTGTCATGGGGAATGCAGGGTCTTGGGGGGGGGGGGATGGAAGGATTCGAAGCTACCAGCTGGTCCCAAGCAGCATAACAAGTTGGCAAAGTCCGTGAGTTGCTGGCAAACACTTGGGAGGAGTTGATGGACTTGTTGGTGGCCCAATATATATTAAACGAAGTTTCAACGTCTTGCGTGATGCTATTTTCATTCGATAAATACCAGATTTAGGCATATGATTCTCTGCTCCCGGCATCAGATTTTTTTTTTTTTTTTTATGATTGGGACGCCAGGACGGGCCAAAAAAACATAATAAAATAAAACAGCCCTCATCGGGCCTGGGCACGAAGAATACATAAAGTAAAGAGAAACAGAGATGGAGAGTGTAATGACTTGTCAGATGTGAAGGGATAATAAAAGGTGTGTAATGTATATCTAAGAATATTCAGTGTAGCTGTAGGCATAGAAAAAGAACCGTCACTGAAGAAAGACTTAACATCGAATTGTCCTGGACAGTCCTATTTAAGTTCAGAAAATTGAGCGGTATAAGACTAGACCATACATTCTATTCGGATATGGCATCTGAAAATAGGTTAGTTCACCTTGGCAAGGCTTCCAATGCTTGTCTGGGCGAAATACAGACACTCAGCCAACTGAGGAGTAAGACTGAGTACCAACACAGAGGGCCTGATGAACAGTAGGTGTTTGTGTCAGGAGGGGCATAAGACTGTAAAACTCTGAGAATATACGTTTGGGTGAAATCCACCCACTGAGGGTGCAAGAACCATCCTACGCCTTGATAAATAATAAGGCCTATTGTCAGTAAGGGCATACGGCTGTAGATGAAATGAATTCCTAGGGTGAAATACACAAATATAGCTAATGCTGGAGCAAGCCAGATCAACTCTATTCCTGTCCATACTTGAGTGGGTTGGTGCTTACAAAAGTATCAAACCTTAATTTCATTTTTTTTTTACCAAAGCAAATATGGACAACAGCTACTTATTCAACATTGGACTCATAAATTTGGTAAAAACCGCCAAGAAAACTAAATTAAAATTAAGAGTAATATAAAAGATACATATAATTTTACATATATGATAAACACGTGTCTTATTAGAATATCGATAATGACTATATATATATATATATATATATATATATATATATATATATATATATATATATATATATATATATATATATATATATATATATATATATATATATATATATATATATATATATATAATATATATATATATATATATATATATATATAATAAATAAAGGAGCAGCGTAAACATACTCCCAATTTGCAATTGTACATCCTCTCCTTTGACTTTATTCAAGGTTCTAATTACCTCTCGTCTACTGTAATCGTTAAAGTCTATTTAATGAGACGATTGTTAACTTAAGTGATTTCATTAACGCTTCCTATATTCTTTTTCGCCTCACTTCGTTATACAATACTTAACGAAATGAAATGTTTGTGATGCTGTTTAGGAGGAAATGGGAAAATAACCTCGAGGGTTTGGGGGCAAAGGAAATCTCTTAGACAATCGAATGCTGCTTAATTAGCATGTCAAAAAACGAGGTCTACTCTAGCATAAATTATCTTTGAACGCAACACTCGGATATTTTCTATTCTTTTTTTTTGTAAGTAAAGGGGGGTTTACACGGTTAAACGGTTCGTCGAACGCGGTTCGACAGGCAAGTGTTTGAAGTGATGTTCGAACGTGTGAACGGGGTATTTGGTTGTCGAACACGGAACGTGTTCGACAACCAAATACCCCGTTCACACATTCGAACATCACTTCAAACACTTGTCTGTCGAACCGCGTTCGACGAACCGTTTGACCGTGTAAACCCCAAGGGGGGTTTCGTATTCGACAACCAAATACCCCGTTCACACGTTCGAACATCACTTCAAACACTTGTCCGTCGAACCGCGTTCGACGAACCGTTTGACCGTGTAAACCCCCCTTAAGTGTAGAGCTCCAAGACAGGCATGACTCCGCCTCTGTGTTTTCCCCATCTTTTCTATTCCATCCAAGAAAGTCTTTCTATGCCCGAGCTCATGTCTGAGCTTATGGAGAAGAAAATGCACCTTCCATGATGGTGTTAGTTAAGCATGCCTACTCTTGCACTTGAGGCCATATTAAAATTGTCTTAACAAGACCTTCTTTGACGTCTCGCAGGAGGTTGATACAAGGAGGGGGATTCCTAGTCCCCCCGCCCCGTCCACTTTTAGTCGCCTTTTACGACACACAGGGAATACGGTGAGGCTATTCTTTTTTCCTTTCTTGATGTCGGCTACCCCCCAATTAAAGGGGGAAATAGCCAAGGTATATGTATGTATGTATGTTAACAAGACCTGTTAATTATACCGCTGAGTTGGCAGGCGGTACGAGATGATAAGATCACAGCTGTAACATTTGATATAAAAATAAATCAGTGAGAGTCTGTCCTTTTGCCAAGGAACGAAGGAGATATTTTATCCATCTTAAATATTTTTAAATATTTAAAATTCATCTTTGGTTTCTTGTGAATATGTAACCTTTGACAAAACCACTGTCTGACAAAAAACACATGCCAGTTAAATTTGAAGGTCACGATATTTCTAAAGTAGAGAAACCACCGCCGAAGAACGTATATTCATACATACATACAGAGAGAGAGAGAGAGAGAGAGAGAGAGAGAGAGAGAGAGAGAGAGAGAGAGAGAGAGAGAGAGAGAGAGAGAGAGAGAGGATAATTATGGATGGATATCCTCGAGTGTGTGTGTGTGTGTGTGCGTATGTGTGTGTAAGTTTATATATATATATATATATATATATATATATATATATATATATATATATATATATATATATATATATATATATATATATATATATATATATGTGCACCTGTAAATGCAAACGTCATATATACATATACACACAAAACAAAAAGGCCTCAAGAGGGACTAGGAAGACGACTAATTGGTAGAAATCTGTGTTGTGGAATAACACTTACAATAAGTAAGTTCCGTAATATTCTTAAGCTATATACTATTTCTTATTGCACACACACACACACACATACACACACACGTGTGTGTGTTTATATATATATATATATATATATATATATATATATATATATATATATATATATATATATATATATATATATATACACTGTATATAAACATACACACACACACACACAAGTCTTCAAAGTTGATATGTAAAACAAGCTGTCTTCATAACTAAAGATTCCTCTCTGATGCTCAACTATAATGCAAATGTTCCAGAGTTACCTTCTCTTTCAATATATATATATATATATATATATATATATATATATATATATATATATATATATATATATATATATATATATATATATATATATATATATATATATATATATATATATATATATATATATATATATATATATATATATATATATATATATATAATATCTATCTATCTATCTATCTATCTATCTATCTATCTATCTATCTATCTATCTATCTATCTATCTATCTATCTATCTATCTATCTATCTATCTATCTATCTATCAATCTATCTATCTATCTATCTATCTATATATATATATATATATATATATATATATATATATATATATATATATATATATATATACATATACACACATGCCTCATTCCCCCTTGAAAGGGGGGTGACCGAGCCAAGAAACGCGCATTCACCACGATCCACACATACTTCAACCAATCCTCTCAGCTCCTTGGGGATAAAGGGCTATGACGTCTCCCCCCTTCCACCTTATATATATATATATATATATATATATATATATATATATATATATATATATATATATATATATATATATATATATATATATATATATATATATATATATATATATATATATATATATATATATATATATATATGTGTGTGTGTGTGTGTGTGTGTGTGTGTGTGTGTGTGTGTGTGTGTGTGTGTGTGTGTGTGTGTGATTACCTAATTGTGATTACCTAATTGTGTTTACGGGAAAGAGCCCAAAGCTCGTATCTTCCCGTCTCCTCATCGGTTCCATTTTATACTTAGTGATACTTATCATACCTGTCCTTAAAACTATGGATTGAGATAGCATTAACTACCTCCTCGCTTAGCCAATTCCAATTATCAACTACTCTTACACTGAAAAAGTATTTCCTTACATCCTGCGAAGAAGTTTTCTTACGAAGCTTCAAACTATGACCTCTAGTTCTAGAGCCTGCCATATCAAAATATCGATCCCTATCCACTCTATCATAACCATGAAGGAATTTAAAGACTGTCACCATATCCCCCTCACTCTTCTAGCTTCGAGTGATGGTAAGTCTAATTCCCTCAGCCTCTCATCATAACTGAGATTGCGTATTTCTGGCACCAGTTTCGTGGCATGTCTTTGAACTTTTTCAAGCTTAGCTATGTGCTTTTTCAAGTGCGGATTCCAAAAGGGGGCTGCATATTCGAGTTTTGGCCTCACATAGGTTACATAAATATTTCTGAACATTTCCTTGTCCATGTGCCTGAAGGCTACCCTTACATTTGATAAGAATGCATATGCTGCCCTTACTATGCCATTTATATGTATTTCTGGAGACAAATCTGCCAGTATGTTTACTCCTAGATCTCTCTCATTTTCTGTCTCTTGAAGTTGTACTCCAGCCACCGAGTAGTCAAGCTTGGGCCTTCTTGCACTTGTACCCATTCTCATTACCTTACATTTTGAAGTATTGAATTTCATTAGCCACTTTTCTGACCACTCATGCAGATTATTTAGATCTTCCTGAAGTTCTCTACCATTGTTCTCGTTTTTTACTTTCTTCACAATCTTTGCATCATCTGCAAACATATTCAACCCTTTGTTCCCTTCCTTCTAAGTAAGTTTTTATCCATTCCAAAACATTTCCACCTATTCTAGCCATTGATTGCTGCTTCCTAATAAGTCTCCCATGTGGAACAGTGTCAAACGCTTTCTGGAAGTCTAGGAATATGCAATCTGCCCAGCCCTCTCTTTCCTGTAAGATTTGGCTTACCTCATCATAAAATTCTAATAAGTTTGTTACTGTTGATCTACCTTCTCTGAAGCCATGTTGCCTCACTGACAAAGAGTTGAAGGATTCCAAGTGAAGAGAGATATGTTTCCTTAGTAGTTTCTCCATAACTTTGCAAACTATGCTGGTCAAGGAAACTGGTCTATAGTTCAGAGCCGTATCCCTCCTTCCCTTTTTGAAGATAGGTATCACATTTGCTTGTTTCCAGCATCTTGGAATCTCCCCCGACTCCAGTGACTCCTTAAATATGATACTTAGTGCCACTGATATGGTGTTTGCGCATTTTTTAGCACATGAGGGGATATGTCATCGGGACCTGTAGCTTTATGAACATCTAAATCCATCAGCGCTTTGCATACCTCTGTGGCTGTAAGGTTGATGTTCTCTAATACCGGCCCTTGAGCTTCTATCACTGCAATCTGAGGGGGTGGGGTATTTTCTACTGTAAATACTGACTGAAACTCCTTGTTCAATTCTTTGCAGATCTCTTCATCCGTCTCAGTGATGCTTCCATCCGCTCTCTTTAGCCTTAAAACCTGTTCTTTTACCTTCAGTTTTCCCCTGATAAAGCTGTGGAAAAGCTTGGGATTTTCTTTAGCCTTCCTGGTGATGTCCCTCTCATAGTCTCTCTCTGCCTCTCTCCTTTTACTTAGGTAGTCATTTCTTGCTCTTTTGTAGGTTTGCCAGGCATTTATGTTTTTTCTCCTCCTATACCTTTTCCAGCATTTGTCTCTCCACTCCTTAGCTCTTTTACACCCATTATCGAACCATTTGTCTCTGGCATAAATTACACCTACTTTGGTGACAGGTATGCAGCAATCTACTATCTTCCCATATTTCTCACAAAAGATGTCATACATTTCTTGTACAGATTTGTTGTAAAATAAGGTTCTCCAGTCAATAACTGCAAAAAGCTCATTCATTTTGATGTAATCTCCTTTCGGATAGTTCCTCCTCATGTCTTCAGTGCCTCTACTCTCAGGAAGAATATCTTCAATGATATGCTCCATCAACAACACACAGTGGTCACTCTTTCCAATTGGTGGTTCATACTCAATTTTTTCAATATCCAACACATTATCTGTGAACACTAGATCAAGTAGTGATGGCTCATCCCCACCCCTGGCCCTTGTTGGATCCATTACATGTTGGTGTAGGAAATTCCCTTGTACGCAATCTAGGAATCTTGCCCCGAATGAGTCCTCACCACTGTGTGGGTCAAGATTTATCCAATCTATCTCTTTATGATTAAAGTCTCCCATAATCAAAATCCTACATTTTTTTCCCGTGCCATGTTAACAACTGAGTTTATGACTTCAATAGTACCTATATGACTTTCCTCATAAACTTCAAGCCTATTTTGGTTCCTTGGTGGGTTGTATACAACAGTTATTATAATGCTCTCTGACCCAGTATTTATGCGAGCAACAAGAAATTCCTTGAACTCACTTTCTATAGCCAAGTTTATTTCTTCGACTTGAATCCTTTCACTTATGAGCAGTGCTATCCCTCCACCAGTCCTCTCAGATCTTTCAACCCTTAGTATTCTGAAACCCTTAGGAAAAACTGTGACACTGTTTATGTCCTCACTCAACTTAGTCTCTGTAATTGCTACTATATCTGCCTTACTGTTGTGAATCCTATCTTTTAATTCTACTGCCTTACCAGCTAATCCATCAGCATTTGTGTTTAACAATCTTAATGAGGCCCCATCCCCTGATCTTCTGTCATTATCTTCTGTATCTCCCCTTTGTCTGGAAGAACTCTGTAATGAAAATTTCTCTTCTCTTCTTCATTTCTTTCATCATCTAACCTTCTTGCCTCTTGCAACAAGTTTTTTATCTTTCCCATCTCTTCCTGTGTTCTGTATTGTCTAATGTGCTTGTGTGTGTGTACACACACAATTGTATTTGAATTAAGAAAAAAAATCTGAGAATGTAACCTCTAGAGCGAGAATCTTTTCTTTTGTGTAAAGAATATGTACTCATTCATTCCAAAATTGTAAGTTCAGTAAAATCTTAATGATTATATACAATATAAAAATAAATTCAGGATTTACAATTGTATACAGAATTTGGAATTTTTCCTGTCAACCTATAGAAGCATAGTTTACAAAAACAAATTATGTTATAATATTCGCACATGAAATAAAGCCTTGAGACTGTCCTAAAAACACGCTGAGGAAGACTGATTTTGTAGCGAATATGTGAAGAAAAAAAATACCTCTACTCATGGTTTACATAGGAATATATATGAAAATTCTACCTTAATCAAATGAGTTTTAGATATTTTTTCTCACTGCCAAGCTTACGATATGTGCAGAGTTTCAGGACAAGCCTGAGCCAATGGCACATGTATTTCACATATGGAAAGCCCTTTTCCATTTGTATACTCTGTATTGCTGCTGAATGGGCAAGGACAAGACCACTGCATGTCTCTTACGTATTTTCATCATGGATTAAAGGAACGATACGGGCTCGATTTCGAATCCTATGGTATGGCATACAAATGCAGACATTTATTTAGCATTAATGTTGAATCAGGTCACATAGGGAATAATATTTAATGCCTTCTACGTATATATCCACAAAGTCTGGGTGCATAGGAAATTTCACTATGCAGACCTATTCAATCGAGTTCACCTGAATTTTGTAAAGCGCATCAAATTATGCATTGAAAATGATGTAAATCCTATTGAAAATATTATTTATTAACATTAGATTTAAATAAAATTGCTTTGTTTTAAAAGTATGTGTTAATCTCCTGTGTACCCAGACTTCATCTGGGTACACAGGAGATTAACACATACTTTTAAAACAAAACAATTTTATTTAAATCTAATGTTAATAAATAATATTTTCAATAGGATTTCCATAATTTTCAATGTATAATTTGATGCGCTTTACAAAATTCAGGTGAACTCGATTGAAAAGGTCTGCATAGTGAAATTTCCTATGTACCCAGACTTTGTGGACACCCTGTATTATCACTCTACCTTTCATGATGGACTTGGAAATAATAACAAACAAACATTTATTTCCATTTTGTACAATGGTTATTCAACATTAATAGTAACTTATAAGTAGACATGTAATTAAACTAATAAATAAGAGGGTTATATATATAGTTAAATTAAATGTAGCTTTCATAGAAAATAATAATGCTGTAATAAAAATGTTAACAATAATGTTAATAATAAAGTAGTAAGTATGCCACTAGATACAGGATCGTTATTATCGGCATCATTTCCATATTTGTTTCCTTACAATGAGAATAATTAGTTCTTAATGTGCAGCAACTATTTGTCCAAAAGAAAACTATATAGTTTGCCTTTGGAAGCTGTGAAGGAGAATGCAAAAGAAGAATATAATTTTGATAGAACACCATCATTCAGTTCCTTTCAAACGTTTAAGGTTGTGCGTATATATATATATATATATATATATATATATATATATATATATATATATATATATATATATATATATATATATATATATATATATATATATATATATATATATATATCTTATTACTAGAATAACACATATTAAACATCAACCTGCAAAGTGAGTACAGATACTCTAATAGGTTTGAGCCTCTAAAAGGGAGGAGAATATCTACAGGAGTCCAACAGCTCTCATGACAAAAGACCTACATTATTCACGATGT
>JAXCGZ010003865.1:150000-153041 GCA_037179515.1 Halocaridina rubra
TCTTACGAAGCTTCAAACTATAACCTCTAGTTTCAGTGCCAGTCATATCAAAATATCGATCCCTATCCACTCTTTCATAGCGATGAAGGAATTTAAAGACTGTCAACATATCCCCCTCATTCTTCTAGCTTCGAGTGATGGTAAGTCTAATTCCCTCAGCATCTCCTCATAACTGAGATTGGGTATTTCTGGCACCAGTTTCATGGCATATCTTTGAAGTTTTTCCAGCTTATCTACGTGCTTTTTCAAGTGCGGATTCCAAAAGGGGGTGGCATATTCAAGTTTTGGCCTCACATAGGTTACATAAATATTTCTTAACATTTCCTTGTCCATGTGGCTGAAGGCTACCCTTACATTTGCTAAGAAAGCATATGCTGCCCTTACTATGCCATTTATATGCATTTCTGGAGACAAATCTGCCAGTATATTTACTTCTACATCTTCCTCATTCTCTGTCTCTTGAAGTTGTACTCCAGCCACCGAGTAGTCAAGCTTGAGCCTTCTTGCAATTGTACCCATTCTCATTACCTTATATTTTTAAGCAATGAATTTTATTAGCCACTTTTCTGACCACTCATGCAGACTATTTAGATCTCCTGAAGTTCTCTACCATTGTTCTCGTTGCTTACTTTCTTTACAATCTTTGCATCATCTGCACACATTTTCATGAATGAATTTACAGACGTTGGTAGGTCATTTACATATACAAGGAACAAAAGTGGCAATAAAACTGAAACCTGTGGAACTCCACCACTAACTCTTCTCCATTCAAACACCTAGTGTCTTACTCAAACCCTCTGTTTCCTTCCTTCTGAGTATGTTTTTATCCATTTCAAGTCATTTCCACCTATTCTAGCCATTGCTTGCAGCTTCTTAATAAGTCTCCCGTATGGGACAGTGTCAAATGTTTTCTGGAAGTCTAGGAATATGCAATCTGCCCAGCCCTCTCTTTCCTGCAAGATTCGGCTTACTTCATCATAAATTCTAATAAGCTTGTTACTGTTGATCTTCCTTCTCTGAAGCCATGTTGACTCACAGACAATTACTTGAGGGATTCCAAGTGAAGAGAGATATGTTTCCTTAGTAGTTTCTCCATAACTTTGCAAACTATGCTGGTCAAGGAAACAGGTATATAGTTTAGAGCCGTATCCCTCCTTCCCTTTTTAAAGATAGGTATCACGTTCGCTTGTTTCTAGCATCTTGGAATCTCCCCTGACTCCAGCGACTTTTTAGATGTGATACTTAGTGCCACTGATACTGAGTTTGCGCATTTATAAGTACATGAGGGGATATATTATCAGGACATGTAGCTTTATGAACATCTAACTCCATCAACGCTTTGCATACCTCTGTGGCTGAAAGGATGATGTTCTCTAATACCGGCCCATGGGCCTCTATTTCTGCAATCTGAGGGGGTGGGGGTATTTTTTACTGTAAATACTGACTGAACTCCTTGATCAATTCTTTGTAGATCTCTTCATCCGTCTCAGTGATGTTTCCATCCGCGCTCTCAAGCTTTAAAACCTGCTCTTTTACCTTTGGTTTTCCTCTGTAAAAGCCGTGTATCTTTACTGGTGAAGAAGAAAAATGAAAAACAATATTTAGAATGCATACTTATATTATTAAAACGTAGTAGGTTGGTAGGTACATACGTAGGTAAAAAAGTAGGTAGTTAGGTAGGTAGATTGTTAGATATATAAGATTACGTATATATATATATATATATATATATATATATATATATATATATATATATATATATATATATATATATATATATATATATATATATATATATATATATATAACACACACACACACACACACACACACACACACACACACACACACACACACACACTCCATAAATCTGAAATCGTGCAGAGTATTGTGAGTACAAAAACTAATATTTGTTGTAAGACGAGACTGTTCATATTAAAGGAAAAAAAATTGAGAACTTTTTCGTGAGGAAGAGAGAGAAGCTGCCGTCCAGTTTCTGCCTTGAGGGAAATCTAGAAGAGTTGCCAGACGTGGAGCCTCACACCACATTACCTAATTTTTTGTGTAAACTGGGGAAAGCTCTTAAGCCGTTTTACCTGATCCTGTGGTTCTATATATTGTTAAAAACAGTATCCTTCCCATTTATATTAACTAGTTAGTTAGTTTGATACACGAAAAAATTGAATAATAAAAGAAAAAAAAATTACCAAATACCCACCTGTCAACAGTACTGAGTTAAGTTGCCAAGTAGTACAGCAGTCCTATTTTCTTCATTTTTTTTGCTTTTCTTTTAGCTTTCTCGTTTGCTATTTTGTTATTTTGTATATATATTGAGTTAAATGTAAAGTCTAAATCCCGTGATAACATATCTTGGTTAGCAAGTCAGTTTATCAGTTAGGAAGAATATATAACAGAAACAGGTGGGTGCCACCTCGAACACAAATTCGAATTTTTCCTTCAGGTCTGACTTTTGTTTTTCTTTTTCTTTTTATACTTAAATTACCATGGTCAAGTTTTTAAGTTAAGATGTGTGTTACCAGAAAGGAGACAAACTGAGTCACTAAATAGCACTTATATGGAGATATAAAAATTCTGTGTGAAGGTAAATTAGAAGTTTTTCTCTTTTCTTTTTTTTTTTCCTCTTTCTCGTCTTCTTTCTATATTCTGTGAGAGGGAGAACATAAAAATGAAGCCATCTCTGTCCCAAACCTCTCCCACCCATGGGTCGGGAGAAGGGGTAGTCATCAGAGGACTTAAACAGAGAATCAAGAAGTTAGAGGAAATGGTTACAAACCTTGATGATAAAATTCGGAATATGGATGGAGAAATGAAAGAGAATGAAACACTCAGAGAACAAATAAGATCTTTGGAGGAAGCAAATAAAGCACAAGGGCAGGAGAGAAAGGAACTAGAAAAAAGAATAAAGAAGCTGGAAGGGGAAAAGAGTCAACTAGAATCTAGAATTTCTAAACAAGAAGATAAAAACAAACAGCTAAATGACAACCTAAAGGAATTAGATGTTAGTTCACTGTTATCTTCTG
>JAXCGZ010003866.1:0-152335 GCA_037179515.1 Halocaridina rubra
CCCTCATTCCATTTATTGTCTTTCTTCCATTAAAATCTCGTTATCTACTTTCTTTTTTTTATTAATGTTCTTCCTAATTCCACTTTTATCAAGCGTTTTATCTAATTCCATTCTCTCATAAGACGATCTATTTCTCACACTTCTGTATTTCTCGTTTTATTTAATTCTTCATTCCAGTTTTAGGGGATAGGGGAGATGGCATAGGATTTTTAATACTTGCTATTTTCTGTTATTTCTGTTTTTCTTATCTGTATTAATTTCCTTTCACGTTTTTATACTTCTATTCTCTTACCCCATTTATCACTCTTTCTTTTATTACATTTTATATTTATTTTAAAAGTTACCTGGTCAATCTCTCTCTCTCTCTCTCTCTTCTCTCTCTCTCTCTCTCTCTCTCTCTCTCTCTCTCTCTCTCTCTCTCTCTCTCTCTCTCTCTCTCTCTCTCTCTCTCTCTCTCTCTCTCTCTCTCTCTCTCTCATCACATATATCTTCTTTTCTTTGATGACAAAGATATCTCGACAACACCCGTCGGAAGAGATCGCAACAGACACACAATACTTATACACCCACAAACCTCTTTCCAGCTCACTATTAAATACTCTAAAAATCTTTCCTGACGTATATGATAGAGGATCGAAGACCTTACATCTCTCCCTCCTAATCCCTTGTACTAATTGGATAAGAGGATTATATCCTGTGTCTACCAACACGGATCCTTTAACGCCACGCGATATTGTTGATGGAAACCTGACAAGTACTTGTGTGAGGATTCAAAGTAAATTCTTAAGTATTTCTTAGTTTATGAATACTTTGAAATTCTTTTGATTGTTACCGACTTCAGATCGGTCACTGACTTATTTTGAATGAATTATTTAATTTTTATAGAGCCAATAACTGTGCACAAAGACATGTGCATCTCTCACCTGCTCTCTTTTTCTTGGTTTAGAAGGAAGAAGAAGAGATGGATATATTAATTCCTTTCCTTTTATTGTTTTTCTTTCCATTCATTTCTCTCAGATATTTATATTCTTGCTGTGTCAACATTGTATTTTGCAATTTATGTAATAAGTTTTAATCATTGCTATATTTTAATTAATTGTACGTTAACCAATAAAATGCCAAAAAGTATAAGTATATGCAGTATGTATTTTTAGTATACTGTATATTCATTTCTATACTTTCGGAGACTACAGTACGAAAAATTCTTACTGTATGTACTTATTAAATTTTTTTTATTCAAATATTTGTACATGGGGACATGTGCACGTGGGCACTCCCATTGATATTGCAGTTGTTAAACATTACAATCTATATTTGGCCACTTATAAATCAAAGGTTTCATTGATACACCTTTCATTTGTTCTCCAAGTTATTGTGGTTGTTTATACTCATTTAATTAATTCATACTTTATATGAAATGAATGTATATTATAATTTCATTTAGTACTTCTTGCTAATAGATTCGACTGACGTAATTAAAACATGAATCCAGTTGACTTTTTGTTAATAATAATGAGGTTTATGGTAAGACAGATTGTTTGTTTCCGCTATTTATTATTTCTTTTATGAATAAAAACGTTTTTGTTTATAACAATAAATTTTAGCACTAGAGACTGTTTCAACTTTGACCCCATACATTTAGTAATGTACTCATGAGTTCTGTGAATTTGTTGGGACTGCTATACGAGGTACGCCACTACCTTCTCCTTCTTTAGCTCAATCTAAAAATATACAATATATATATATATATATATATATATATATATATATATATATATATATATATATATATATATATATATATATATATATATATATATATATACATACATACATACATTCACACACACACACACACATACATATGTGTGTGTTTGTGTGTTACATTTTAACTTCCATTTATGAAGAGGCAATTTTCAGGGACGCCATGACGAATTAGCTTGTGGGTCAGTAGAGAAATTTCTTTCTCTTCCAGAGGACAGGAGAGATTACTTCCTTTCCTTTTAATGCTTTTATTTTCCTCTCTCTTTCCGCTCCTTCTTATTGAGAGGGAAGAGGAAAAGATGAAGATACTGTAATATTAATTCCTTCTTTTATAGTTTTCTATTTCTTTTTCGAGAGAAGAAGAGATGGCAATAATAATTTTTTTCCTTTTATTTTCCTTCCATTCCTCTTTTCTCTTTTCCTTGTTTGAGAGGGAAGAGAAAGAGGAAGAGATGGCAATAATAACTCTTTTCTTTTTACTTTCCTTCCATTCCTCTTTTCTCTCTTCCTTGTTTGAGTGGGAAGAGAAAGAGGAAGAGATGGCAATAATAACTCTTTTCCTTTTATTTTCCTTCCATTCCTCTTTTCTCTCTTCCTTGTTTGAGAGGGAAGAGAAAGAGGAAGAGATGGCAATAATAACTCTTTTCCTTTTATTTTCCTTCCATTCCTCTTTTCTCGCTTCCTTGTTTGAGAGGGAAGAGAAAGAAGAAGATAAAGATAAATTTCCTCTTATTCTTATGGTGCTTCTCATTCCGATCTTCTTTTCTGTTTTTCCTCTTTAAGAAGGTAGAGTAAAGAAAGAGGACACGGCATGATTCATTCCTTCTCATTTATTGCTTTTTCTCTCACCTCTTTTTGCTGCTACTTCTTCTTGTTCCGGTTTTACGTCACGGACTTCCTTTTCTACCAAGGGCTAGGACGGTTGCCTTCTTGCTAAGGAATTGTTTTGGCAGATGTAATCGTTACCCTGAGTGCATGCCCTTGCTAACTTCAGACCGTGAGGGGGCGCGAACCTCGACCTGAAGCCTCAGAGTCGCGGACGCTACCGCTTGAGCCACGGTGACTACTGTTTTTTTTTTTTTTTTTTGCTACTTGTATGAGAGAGAAAAGGAAGAGACCAGGAAAGAGTAATTTCTTTTTCTGTTATCTTTTTTAATTTTTTTGTTAGGAAGGAAAAAGAGAAGTAGACGAGGAGAATTTTGTCCACTTTCCATCATTATTTTTTTTCTTTTTTCTCTTAATTTCTTCATTTGTGTGAGTTTAAAAAGAGTGGAGAAAAAAAATGGTAGAATAATTCTAAATCTTTCTTTTTATGCCTTTTCTTTCATTACCCTTTTCTCTTTCTATCATTACCTTTTTTCTTTCCATCATTACCTTTTTTTCTTTCCACTTCAGGGAGAGGGCAGAAGGAGTAGTAAATGTGTGTGAAGAAGGGACAGGTTGAGCAGTATCAAGTTAGCCCAATAGAGAAGACACCCGGCCCAGCAACCAATGGTTCGCGAGTTCTATTCCTGGAGGTAGGTGATACATTTTCTCTTTGCCAGACCCATTTGCTGTGAACAAGAAGGATAGGATAGTGGCGTCCCTCTTGTGATAAGTGATTCCTAGCAATGCAGCAGGAATTGTGAATACGCACCATTTATTAGATGTGTGTGGGCAGAGTGGAACATCACCTTAAAATAGCTTGATCTTCGATAAGGCCATGTGTTCCGCTGCTCTCCTGTGAAAAAATGTAAGCACCCTTTTATTATTTATAATTTTTGCATTACTTTACAATTCTTATAGATATAGTTATTCTCCTCGGGAACGCAGTGGTTAGAGCGTTCGACTCGGGAAGTAGCAAACCCGTCTTCGAGCTCACCTCGGGACGTTAGTAAAGGCATCCAAAAATTTAATCCCAGCTTCAACCTGTCTGTACCCACCCCTATGTGGTGATTAATTTATCTAACTAGATTCAAGGGACATATTCCCCTTACAAGGGCGGTGGAAAGAAAATAGAGAAGAGAGGATTCAGTCCCCTCACTCCGCCCTATTTATTCGACTTTTACAACACGCAGGGGAGCAAAGAAGAAGTATTCTCGCCCCCCTCGCTCTTGGGGGCTGGTGATTAATTGTGACTCATAAAACTGCAAACAACAATAATATAGGCATTCGTCTCTCTCTCTCTCTCTCTCTCTCTCTCTCTCTCTCTCTCTCTCTCTCTCTCTCTCTCTCTCTCTCTCTCTCTCTCTCTCTCTCTTCTTTCTGCTTCCTCTTTATAAATCCTTCTCATTTATCTCTTTTCCCATTCCTCTTCCTCTTTCTATCCTGCTTATAACTGCATTTATCTACCTCTTCTCCACTGTTCATTCTCCATAACTGCATTTATCTACCTCTTCTCCACTGTTCATTCTCCATAACTGCATTTATCTACCTCTTCTCCACTGTTCATTCTCCATAACTGCATTCATCTACCTCTTCTCCACTGTTCATTCTCCATAACTGCATTTATCTACCTCTTCTCCACTGTTCATTCTCCCTCCCAACATTCCCTCTTCCTCCCGCCTGAAAATCTTCCTAAACCCATGAAAAGGAAGAGAGATCTTGTGCTTCCTGTCATGCAAATGAGACGAATATTAATAATTATAATGTATAAATGGCCATAAAATAGTATTTAATAATTCAGATGAGCTCTTCAGCAGAGCTCTTAATACGGAATTTGCTATTCATGAAGTGATGAATATTCATTCATTAAACCTAGTAGCTTTTAAGTCCCTAAAGTATATAAGTATTTATCTCATTTGAGTTAAGTACCATTAAGACCTTGGCTTTCATTTCATTTGGGTCGGCAAACACAATTCATATCTCACATTAATATATAAATGTGTTTTGTTTGTTTGTTTGTTTGTTTAGTGGTGCATGGCGAGTATTCTTACCTATATTAGGCCATGAGCCTATGATGATACTAAGTTATCATTAATATCACTCATCTAATTATGTAGTCACAAAGCTTGTTGAATTAACAGGGGCAACCACACGAGGGATATATTTATTTGGTATCCTACGACTAGCCATTTATTACAATTGATTAGCCACAAATATCCAAAACAAGGCTTACCACACGTGACTGATTGATCACACTAGTAAGTAACCTAATGTGGACTCGCCTATTCCTTGTACAGTAGTAACGCACTGGTTTCGCATTCACGAGGTCGAGAGATCGGTTCCCGTCCAAGACCGAGAGTTTAAGCTGTTTACTGGCAGGTTACTGCAGTGGCTGGGCACCACAGTGGGGGGTTTGGAATTGCCCCGGCTGACGAATACCCATTGTATAATGAAAATAAAGGTTTTTGAAAGGTTTTGTCTGCTGCTGAGATTAAGAAAGTTGGACAACCATATCATTATCTATTGCTCAGCTCATGGGAAACCATGGCAGTAATATATGACACAGTACCACGAGTGAGTAAATGGTTTATATATCCAGATTGACATGCAGTAGTCACCGTGGCTCAAACGGTAGTGTTCGCTACTTTGAGGCGTCAGGTCGAGGGTTCGCGCCCCGTCACGGTCTGAGATTACCAAGGGCATGCACAAAGGGTAACCATAACTTCTGCCAAAAAAAAAAAGTCCTTCTCAAGAAGGCAACCGTCCTATCCCTTGGTAGAAAAGGGAGTCCGTGACGTAAAACCGGAACATTGACATGCAGAGCAGTCATAAACCATATTTTTTATTATAGTTTGTTCCATAATGATATAATAACTCCATTCCAAGGAAGCTGCTGAATCATTTTTACAGTTTTTATTGAATACAAATATAACGATGTAAAGAGTATAGTAAAGACTGCGAATGGTAATGCTCTCGTTGAAGCGAACTCGTGTAGATATTGTACGCTCTTATGATTGACATCAATCATGTTAACGTACACTCATTGAACCGGTTGAGGTTACAGGAGCTAGTACACAATGGGCGCTACCATCCTTTTCTTTTTGAAATGAGGATATGGCAATGAAATGTAACTTACTTAAATTTTCCTCACTAGAACTACATTCTCTCTCTCTCTCTCTCTCTCTCTCTCTCTCTCTCTCTCTCTCTCTCTCTCTCTCTCTCTCTCTCTCTCTCTCTCTCTCTCTCTCCACACAATACTATGCAACGACCCATCTCTATGCATCTCTTTCATTCCTATGGCACTGTTCCCTCCGTCTAATATCACTCTAAAATCCCTCGTATTCTCCCCTCCTTGTCTTTGACTTCAACTGTATGTACAGTAGTCCCCTCACGTTTTCTCTCGTAGATGAGGCTCCCCTATTGTCGCATTCCTTTTCCTCTCTTAAGGTGCCCGATGTATGTCCCCTCACTTGTGTTTTTTCACCTGTTGTTACTCTTGTATAATTCTTCCCGGTAGGGAAAAGGAGGAGATGTTAGCCTGCTCGTATGACATTGCTTACATTACAACCCCTCTATCCTTAATACATCTCTTTGAATGAAAAGAAATGTAAACAAACAGATAATCAATATTTGGGGGCAGAGAGTAACCAATGAAAAGAAACCTTGGAGTTTTATTCATAGTGCACAAGTAAGTTTTACTTTGCAAGAGGTTTAGGTTCTGTGTTTTGGTAATAGTGTGTTCTTTGCCTGTTGAAAACATGCATGCTACTAAAGGAGGGACAACATTTCCCTTTTCTTACCCCCACAATTTCTGGTAAAGAGCTGCAATACGAACCATTTCATGATACCGAAGTCGAGAGCTTATGGATGTGATCTTGATATAGATCAAGTAAATATAATGACTCCCGGTACATTAAGGAACACCGTTATTTTTCTATTGCTGGTCGTAACTGATCACTCAGTGGAATAATGCAGCGATAACAGTAGTTAGAGCTTGGTAGTCAACGTGGCTCAAACGGTAGCGTCCACGACTTTGAGGCGTCAGGTCGAGGGTTCGCTCCCCTTCACGGCCTGAGGTTAACAAGGGCATGCACTCAGGGTAACGATTACATCTGCCAAAACAAGTCCTTCGCAAGAAGGCAACCGTCCTAGCCCTTGGTAGAAAAGAGAGTCCGTGACGTAAAACCGGAACAGAACATTGGTCAGAGCTTTCGACTCGGGAAGTGGCAAACCCATTTTCGATCCCACTTGGGTTAGTTAGGAATGGCATCCAGTCTTAATATTCCAGCTCCAACCTGTCTGCATCCATCCCCATTTGAATGGGGATAAATGATTTAAAAACATAATATATATATATATATATATATATATATATATATATATATATATATATATATATATATATATATATATATATATATATATATATATATATATATATATATATATATATATATATATATATATATAAGCCTTGCACAACTCTAACTTAATAAATTTAACTATCATGATGTAACTGAACTGCAATATTTACCTAAACAACATAAGATCCATTCTTGATCCTCCCGTTCCAACATATCTGTATCCCCCCCCCCCCATTCGAATGGGGTCTCATTGCTTTTATTATCCTGCAGTACTTCACCTGACATTGGGAAAGACAGTAAGAAATTGTTGCCAGTTTTCGCTATTATCGTAATCCTATAACTACTTGAATATAGATTGTTTTTTCCAAAATTTTGATAAAATGTGAAGGAAAATGATATAAAAAGTAAATAAAATAATATGTTTGTGCAATACATGTTAACATGTCCCTCAAAAATTAATATCTAACTGATAGTAATTGCCAGATACCGCTATTATTTTAATCGCAAATGTAATTCGAAATATTTTCTCCATAAATTTTCAATAAAAAAAAATAATTAAAATACGCTTACAGTAAATAAAATTATGTATCTGTGAAATACAAATATAATAATGTGTTTATTTTATCACGGTCGCCATATTTATTTTTTTTTATTTACAAACAGAAAGCTGCCTCAAGGCGAGACTCTGGGTCCCGCATGAGACACCTGTCGAGCCTGGAGCGAGGAGGGGATCAAAGAGAAGTGGTCAAGCTCATTTCGTCAACATGGGGAAGAAAAAGCAAGGAAATGGATTTTACTTTTTTATGGTTGAAAAGAAACCAGAACTGGAGAAGAAATTGGGAAGAAAGATTCAAATGAGTGAAATGCCTGGTTTGGTTGACATGGAATGGAAGGTGAGATTTTTTTCTTTGTCTAGCCCCTAGTCTGAGCTCTCACTTTGATTAAGGTAAATGTTTAAATTGAATGTATTATTGGACATATAAACCGGCTTGTGTAAGTCATAATTGCGCTTTAGGTTAGGTTGTAATTTCCATAGTAAAGACGGTTTTGTTATTCAACCCCAAATTCTGAAGCTACCAAATTTACGTTTTTTTTGTTTGTTTTTTCAATAGTCATTTTCACACGTGTTGTAAATATATATATGTTGACTTTCTATGTATCCATTTCATATCTTACCATAAAGTTTTAAAAGAAAGGTTAAGATTCATTTTATGCATCACCGTTTTTTTTTTTTAACCAGATTTTATTTTTATAGGTTTTGATGTGCTTTTAATTAATCTGATCATATTTTTTTTTACGGAAATAAGTATTTTTTTGTGTGTTAAGGCATATATTAATGGGCGGCACTGAGTACTTATATAACGTAATGTAACTAACCTAACGCAAACGTGAAGCCATATATACCCCAATAGGGTAAATTTGAGTCTATACAGCAGCGCATTACATTTCATAAACTATTGGTAACACTGATATCTTGGCTAAGCTTTGGAAGAAGTGTATAAAACAAATCTTAACCAAAGGAAATTTTGGTTAAGATTCGTTTAACACACCCCTTCAATATTTGGACTAAAATAACAAACTTAATTAGAAATCCTAACCTAACACTACTCAAATTTGAAGTCTTACATATATGGATGGGTGCATAAAACGAATCTTTACAGAAATTTGAAGATTGCATCGGTATCAAAGTAAATCTCAATGATAATTAGGTTTTTGAAGTGATTGGACCACTAGATATAAACTTGTAAATTCGTTTCTTAATATCAATTGTGTGTGTGTGTGTGTAATTAGTGACTCAGACTTATGCAGTATATAGGTGAGAAGTGGCATATTAAGTTAGTAACTTTGGAGCATATTTCATGACTCGTAAAACCTTATTTATTATAGAAGTACTGTAGGGATTACATTAGTTATAAGGACTTTGGAGAATCTAAAAGTGTATTGTTCCACCTATAGTAAGGCTACTTCATGTGCTGAGCCAGCCAGGGTTGACTCATGTTGTACATTTAGGGAAGTGATTCTGTACAGATTACTTCTTGACAAATTCTCAAATGTACAGTTATTGTGGTGAGAGAAAATCGTTTGAATATTGGTAAGGTTCAAAATGATTTGATATTTTGCAAGCACCTCAAAGTTGCTTATGTTTTTGTTGTCTAAAATGCTTTATGAGCTCAAGAAGATGTTATACTTGGGATTTGCACTTGAATTGAAGTTTATGATATTACACAACAGAGTGATCAGACTTGGGTTGTTGTGTACCGCTAATCACGTAGTGTATACATTAAGATATAATTATGCATCTGATACATGTATTAGAATAATTTAACATGCATATGACAACTTCAATTTAGAGGTTCCTTTTAAATTTCAATATGGTTATGTACATTGGGGTCAGATATTGCATTGTCTCCAATATATATATATATATATATATATATATATATATATATATATATATATATATATATATATATATATAATATATATATATATATATTTATATATATATATATATATATATATATATATATATACACTTATTGCAGTGCAAGTTTTCGTGGCATTCACAACTAGCTAGGACTCATAATTGACACATACTAGTAACTTGTGAGCTGCAGTATGCTATATATTGTATTCTACCATTGTCTGCACCTATCAGTAAAGCCAATTTTATTGTAACTTTTTATTGCTCATAATGGCATTCTTCTTGGTAATTTTTTAATTTATTTTTAGAGCTTTATATAGTTGTCAGACTACCTAAAGTGTATATGATTTTTTTCATATGTAGTATTGCATGACAATTTTGTAATACATTTTGTATGTATTTGTATATTTCTGGAATTTTTTTGATGAAAGACTTTTGTTTCCATATACATTTTGAAGCCTTAATAGGTCATTTTGCTATGATTTAATACTTTTATAAAATATTATTTTAATATTCTTGTACCCTTTTCTTCATGAAATTGTACCTTAGCTTCAAAACTATATATTCGACTAGTGATGTGTATATTGTTACTTAATAATAAATGGTCAGCCTCCAGCTTACATTGTATCACACACACTTCTTAATCCATATAAAAAATGCAGTAGTGTATATAGAATCTCACTTTTGTTTTTTCATACTTACATGTGCAATTTTTTTCGGAGTTATTTAAGTCCCATATAATTCCGTGATAGTTTATACTGGGATATATGTTATTTTTTTAAATGCTGTACGATGCTAATCATAAGCGTGTATGATGCTAATCATAAGCGTGAAATTTTATGGAAATTTCCATTGCTGTGGTAAACTTTGAAGCTTATATATCTAATTTCTAGAGTTGGGATTTAAGCAAGTAGAAGTTCTGCATAGAATTTTTTTTTTTTTGTGCAGAATTTGCCCAGTGAACAGAAACTTAAATACAGAGAAATGGGGGGGAAGAACCTGGGAACTGTGGAGAAACTTGACTGCCGTGGGGTTCCTCTGAGTGAACTCAGACGGCAACAAAAGGAGAAGAACCAGAAAACAGAGGATATGAAAAAGGATATTGCAAATTCAGTAGATTTTTATCGCAGTGGTGGTGGTAAGTACAAGCTGTTAAGTCGTTTTGAAGTAATAGTACAACAGATCAGTAAATATTAAAAAAAGAACTCTGAAGTTATGGTATGTGGAAGTTGTGCAAGGTTATCAATGCTTTTTAGTATGTGTGATATGCTAGTAAGTTACTGATAAAAGATGAAGGTCTTCAGTTGTATATTTGGGGGGATAAATTATATTCCTGAACAAATATGTACATATACCGTATATAAATTTGAATTGTACTTTTTGCAGAGTCAGAAGTATTTGTCGAGCTCAAGTGAATTAGAAGTATAGTTATATGATATGATAAAATTTACTTGTGTTCTTATGGGTAATATTATTACGTTTTTTAAGGATGTTTTAGAGCAGAATTGTTTCACCCTAACAAGCAGCACTATATCGCAAATATAAGAGGTGCTTTGAGGAAGGAAATTCCTAGTGTTCTAGTTTCCATGCAGCCCCAACTGTTAATAGCAAAGTGATATCCCATTCAGAGGACTGCTACAACACGCAGGGAATATAAAGAGAATCAACATCCCTACCACTACTTTCATAAGCTCATGTGTATGTATTTTAATTTATTTTGAGTGAGAGAACATGTCAAGTATAATAGTGTTAAAATGTTTATTTATTTATTTTTCTTTTACCTTTCAAGTGCATTTTGCTCATTAACCATTACATTTTTACAGCTCTTCATCGTTTTAATATTTACATTGCAAATATCAGCTATTATGTGTACACTGATGAGGGTCACTACACTCCAGCTGAGTTAAGCATTGCAGAGTTCTGTTTTGAAAAAGGCATAATGAGAGAGTACCATGCAGTCTTCAAACGTAAGTCTCGAATTTACCCTTACTAACTGTTATTTACTTGTGATGTTATTGTTATTGTGCGTAGTCTCCGTGGCAAAATGGTAGCGTCTGCGACTCTGAGGCGGCAGGTCGAGGGTTCGTGCCCCGTCACAGACTGAGGTTAGTAAGGGCATACACTCTGGGTAACGATTACATATGCCAAAACAAGTCCTTCGTAAGAAGGCAACCGTCCTAGCCCTTAGTAGAAAAGGGAGTTCGTGACGAAAACCGAATCCATCCGTTATTGTTATTGTGCAGTTAGTGCCTGATGGCAGATGCTAAATTGAAGGGTAGGCAAAATGTCATAGTCATAGATTTTATTGCCAAATATTTAGTATACATACAGGAATAAATATGTACATTATATTCAGAGGCACTAGCCTGCTGAGCAAGAGCTCCTTGGCAGGCAGTTTAATATACATTTCACATAAATTAAAGTATGACGGCAATAGTTAACAAAAGCTCCAATATAGCAATCTCATACTTATATTGTAATAAAACAAAACCGTAGCCTGACCTTAACCTGGACATAATTATACACCAATACTGAATTGATTATTAATCAACAGCTGCTTGATTTTGCCTAGTAAATAAATGCTGTTTGAGTTTCTTTTAAAATCAAGTTGTGCCAGTTATTGTTTTTAAGTCTTCTGGTAATGCATTCCAACATTTTGGGCCAAAACAGTGAATAGAAAATTTGTACAAGGTTGTTCTTGGCTGTGGACATATCAAATTTATATTGTTACCTCTGGTTGCATGGTTGTGTTGAATAAATCTAAATTTTCTGTTATCATTAACATCACTATGTATAATAAGACAGAAATGTATCGAGTAATTAAATTTAAGGAAGTTTAACTCCTTGAATAAAGACGAAGTTGAGTCATATTTTCCACTATATGTAATAGTTCTGATCAGTCTTTTCTGAGTTACCAATACATCCCGTACAATTGACGGCCAAGTACAACCCCAGATGGACAAACAGTATATAATATGAGGATAACACAGGGAATAGTATATGCTTTTTAAGGCCTCATTTGTTAGGTCATGGCGAATTTTATACAAAATTCCACACGTCTTGGACAGTTTTGAGCAGACAGATTGCATATGATATTTCCAACTTAAATTTTCATCAATAATAACTCCCAAAAATTTCTTACAAGCAACTCTTTTAACTTCATACCCATTCATATTAACTTGACCACTATTGTGTACTACAGATCTATTTTGAAATAAGATATAGTCAGTTTTGGAAACATTTAGCTTTAATTTATTAACAGACACCCAGTTGTTAATTTTTTCTAGTTCACTATTTAAAACGGAATGCAGGTGGTCAAGGTTATTATCTTGCAAGAGAAGGTTGGTGTCATCTGCATAAAAAATATATTTGAATTTATTATTGGCATTGGAAATATCATTTATATAAACTTAAAATAACAATGGGCCCAGTATTGAACCCTGTGGTACTCCCCTCTCAATAGTTTGCAACAAAGATGCTTTCCCATTACAATATACGGCTTGTTTTCTAGTTTTCAAGTAGCTCTTAAATAACTGTAATGGTGTTCCCCTAATACCCACACAAGTTAGTTTTTCTATTAGTATATCATGGTCTAATGAGTCAAATGCTTTGGAATAGTCTAGGAAAACCCCTGCAACACAGTTTTTAGTTTCCAAATTTTGATAAACATCACTTGTAAAGTTCATTATTACTTTTTCAGTGGTCTTATTATTACGGAAGCCTTATTGATTTTAGGATAATAGGTTGAACTTTTCAAGGAATTCTTTGTCTGTGAACAATCGCTTTTTCACACACTTTACTTAAAGACGGTAAGATAGATATAGGTCTATAGTTATTTTCATCATCTACAGTGCCTGACTTAAAAATAGGTATTACTTTAGCACATTTTAGTTTGTCTGGAAAACATCCTTGCTGAAAACATAGATTGATTATGTGGGCAAGTGTGGTACCAATGTAATGGGCAGTGACCTGGAGTAGTTTTGATGGAATTTCATCATATCCCAACGCTGTATATGGTTTTAAGGTTTTTATATATTTAGTGACTTCCTCCCTTGTTACAGGATACAAGTAAAACGAAAAGTCTTTTGGATTATTAAGAAACTGTCGGTGTGAGTTTTGTTGCACATTTTGTTGTTCCTGTGTTGGTTGTGCTATAGTTAAGAAATGATTATTAAAGATATTAGCAGCGTGGTCATTATCATTTTTTAATTTGATTTCCTTTGAATGATTAATTTGT
Source organism: Halocaridina rubra (assembly GCA_037179515.1). NCBI lineage: Eukaryota > Metazoa > Arthropoda > Malacostraca > Decapoda > Atyidae > Halocaridina > Halocaridina rubra. The sequence goes on from JAXCGZ010003866.1 coordinate 13,655, forward strand.
TTTCGTCCCATTAGGCTGTTTATTGTATTCCAGGTGGACTTACTGTTTCCTTGTTCCTTCTTAAGCTTATCCTGAAAATATCTATTTTTAGCAGCTCGAAGTAGTGTTACTAATTTGTTCCTTTAAGCTTTATATCTGGTTCCTAAAGACAAAGGCCATTTTGATGCAAGCCTTTCTAATCGGTGTTTTTCTTTGATACTATTTTTTAATCCTGCAGTTGTGTGGGCATCTGTTGTTTTTATTATTTACAGTCGATTCTCTTCGAGGAAAGCAGTCTAGAAATTTATCTCTAAATGTACAGTGAAATTTATTAAAAGCTTCATTTGCATTATTTAGGTCAATGATATGTTGCCATTTTTCATGTGCTATATCTAGTAAATATAGCTATGTTATCATCAGAGTAATGTCTTTTTTCTACATATGCATCAAATTTATGTTCTTCTTTTTTAAACTGGGAGTATACTGCGAAATGATCTGTTTTGTTGGTGTACACTATGTAATTACTTATGTTGTCTTCAAGATTTGTGGTCCAGATATGATCGATTAGAGATGCACTATTTTCAGTTACTCTCGTAGGTTTAGTAGTTATTGGAAAGCAGCCACGTGAATACATTAAGTTTATAAAATCAGTTACTCTTTGATCATTTATTTTAAACTTCTTCCTTCAGTTACGGTTCTTTTTCTATGCCTACAGCTACACTGAATATTCTTTGATATTCATCACATCTTTTATCCCTTCACATCTGACAAGTCATTACACTCTCCATCTCTGTTTCTCTTTATGTATTTTTCGTGCCCAGGCCCGATGAGGGCTGTTTTATTTTATTTTTTTTTTTTTTGGCCCGTCCTGGTGTCACAATCATAAAAAAAAAAAAAAAAATCTAAGTTCCAATCACTGAATAAATAAATAGTTTTGTACTTTTTTCTTGTTGCAAAATCAAATACTTTCAGTAAAGCTTTAAGGAATTCAGGCATGTTACCCTTTGGTGGACTATATACAGATGCAAAGAAGTGATTTTCCTTACCGTTATGTACCTGTACACTAACACATTCAATGAATCGTTCCATCATACTGCACTCCTTTATTACACTCGAGCTATACTTATTAGCTACATACATACACCTCCACCTTTCCTGACTCTGTTCTGAGTGAACATATTGTACCCTGTTATATTATACAATGATTAATATCATTATCCAGCCTAGTCTCCGAAAAACCCAATACATCACATATATTATTTTCTGTTAAACATTGATCAACAAATATTTGAAGATTATTTGCGAAACTTCTAATGTTCATGCACAAAACCGAAAATGCATTAGATTTATTTAAATTTGAATACAGTTCATTTAAGTATATATAAATTGAAAAAGTGTTGGTTGCGTTTCTCTTATTATTCAAAAACAAATCTATTTCATTTTCAAGATCATGTGGGTTAAATATCATCTTATCAAGCTCATTGATACATAAATAATTGGGAAGTACTTTGTCGTTGTTTGTTAGCCTTTTAAGTTCATTATCACTAATGGAATAGTATGGGAGGTATCTATTTACAGCCATGGTGAAGAAATAAATTATACTACTTTTTCATTACTGACTTACAAGCTACCATTTACTTCTACCATATCTTACCGGGTTCTTCCGGCCATTTATTGGTTTAGGGTGGGGGCGTTTTATAGCTCCCTTGGCAGGAAACACAGCATGAGGGGGTGCGGGTGATGACATATGGTAATTTCCTTGCCATTGGTTGTACCATTTCATGTGTATGTATATTTATACTAGAGTACTACTAAAGGAAAAATCATAAAATCCATTCATGAGATGCCTATTCTCAACCTAACAATAGTGAACGCAACAGCCCCCGATCTTGTTTCTGTTTTGGGAAACTAGCACCAACACTGACTTTCACACATCACCTTCTTTTCCCTGAATGCAAAGCAAGGAATCAAAAAAGCATTCTAGTCTTGGAATGAAGTGACAGTACATGGTAGAACTAAGATACACCATGAAGCTTGAGGCTTGAAGTTGCTGTGGAATGTATTCGGTCCTAATTGTTTTGCTGTCTAATGGTATGACTTGAGTGATGAAGTTGTTATGAAAATGTGAGTTTTGTTTCCTCAGTGCTCTAATAGATTTTAGCTGATATTTTTTTCCACAGTAAGTAAATTTTATTTTGGCGGGGAAATTATGATTATGGCTTCTGCTTGTAGAAATAATTTTTCAGCTTTACCATTCTGAACACCTAGACAATTGAAAAGACCCACTCATTGCTTCCAGCATTGTTGCCACTGCGCCTGCCAATCATATGCAGGTGATACTGATTTTTTTCTGAATTAGTAAAATTACCACTGCATCCGTGATAGCATGGTTTATATGTAACTGATAATTAATGCTTTTAATTAGGGAGTCATTGCTATCCCTTTTAGTCACATCTTTTGACGTACTTGTAATTATTATTTTTTTTATCTATTCCCTCTTCCTAGCTGTCAGAAGTGTGATTGGGATTATAATAAATGGATAATTTCGTGTGTGTCAGATATTTTATATTATTGCATCCTATGAGTGAAGGCTAAGTTATGCAACCAGCCATTTTGATGACTTCTTTTGTCACGGATATTTTTATTGACAGCTGAAATTCCTTTGAGTTATGGATTCACCGCACGACAGCATTCATCTGCTACTCATAAGTTGTTAGATGATGGTTTGAATCATGGTCTTGATACTGAGGATGTAGTTCTCCAGTTACAAGACTTTTTCAAGATGGTATGACATGCTTTATTGGGTGGTGATGTTAATTTGTTGTTATTAATGTTGGAAGTAGTGTGCAATTGTGTTTAAAATATTATGTGGCAGGTAATATAAGTGGTTGATTGTTAGTTTGATATAAAGAGGTTTACTGTCATTAATGTATCAAAATAATATATTTCTTGGACTTCATTGTTAACCCCTCTATGTGATCAAAAGATATTGTTCAACCTGGCAACGTTAGGAAGTTAAGCTTTTGTTTATCTATGCTGTGTGAGCAGTTCTTACTAAATGTGAATTAATGAAAAACATTTCTACAAGAATAATATTGAGATTTTTTTAATGAGTATAGTTGTTGCAGTTAATAAGCATACTAGAAAATATGTAATTTTCCATAATGACTCGTTATGAGCAAATTTTGCAGCCATTTTATTTTTTGTTTCGTGCTCTTGTATGTAAACCGAATTGTATTTCTTTTTTTTCCAGGAAGAAAAAATACCTCCTCTCTACACTTTGGAGGATCAGATGGAATGTGTTGAAACAATGTTGGATACAATTGCAGGCAAATTTTATATTTTTTTTTATTAAATATTTGTAGATTAACTTGTTTTAAAATACTTGGCATCTCATAAGTGACCAGACACTTACTGTATAGTTTTTCAAACTAGCTCCTCAAAATATTGCTCCACCAATTACCTCTTGCTTTTAATGGTATACTCACTAGTCCTGTGCTTTACCTCACAAAGGATGGAATTAGTTTTGCAGTTGTTGATGCCATTGTCACATTTCTTCATGTTACATTTTAGGACATCAATGTATTGTTTTCTGTTTCCCTCCCCTAGTGCCTGCTTTGAGTTGGGAGAAAATTTTTGTCAGGAATTCACCTTTTGTCTGAACAACATTACCACTTCACCTTAGCTGGGACTTAACTTCAATAAGCTCAAAGTTTTGAGCTTATTGTAGTTGCTACTCTCAGCACTCTTGACATTTATCTGTCCTCCCGAAGGAAAATTCTGCCATTTTCCTGTTGTAACTTGAAAAGAAATTTGCTCTAGTAGATCATCAGGCTCAATGATTTTATTATTAGATGTTTAGAGCTTGTGATGGATTAGTATTTGCAAAAGTTCAGGCATCAATGACTGCAAATCTTGTAATACTTTGTTCTTATTAAGACTAATAGGCTTCCAAGTATTTGTAACGTGTTAAAAAAGCTTATAGTATGTTAGTGTTATCATAAGTGAATAAAACACCTGCATTGTGCTGGGCATAGGTAAAGTGACAGTTGTACAAATATATGTACCACAAAGTTTCAGCATTGAATTTTACGAATAAGTTTTATAACATCTAGCCCTGGAATCCTTCCAACTTTGTTGTAATACGGCACTGAAAGGATTAGGGGAATTGAACACTTGCACTGTCTCACTCACCAATATTTTTTTTCTGCATAACAGCAGATAAAGAGGTGAGAAAAAAGTGTCATGAAGTCTTTATGGTTCTGTACTAACAATCCAGTTTGGCTCACCTTGATTGATGTGGTTATAGAAAAATCAGTTAATGTCCAATTTTATATTAGACCTTGGAAAAACAAGGTAAATATTATCATTCCTTTTATATAATTTGTTTTGTCTTCTCAGGTCATGGCTACTTCAGTGTTTACTCACTCACCCATCTCTTCCAACATTTCTATTCAGCTGTCCATAGCCCCTCTATTCCACTATCCATTGCGAATGATTTTTTGACCCACTGTGGATTTGATTATCATCCTGCCTTGGCTTGTAAGGTTAGTAGTTTCAAGTCTTTATATTTAGGCTGGTACCTTCCAATTTTTACTGTGTGCAGGCAATTTGATAAACAGTCATTTTTTTTCTCTCTCCTTTGTTGCTCTTCATAGTTTAACCGATTTTATTTATAATAAAGGTGCTTCCATGCAACCCGTCAGTGTCTAGAGGATGGCTAGCTGCACCTGGATTCGAGTCTCTCAAAAAAGAGAAAGGAACTAATAGCTCCAGTTACACATTCACATTGCTAATCTGTTTTACATGCTGCATGGGTAATGGGGTACGACATCCCAAAACATTGAAAAAAGTTACCATTTCATGATATCAATACATCCAGGAAGTGAAGAGAGGGAAGGAGGTTAGGTGTTGACAGGGTGCTCAGAGACTCTGAAAAAATATTACTTGTATCAAAGTGCGTTTTTTGTTCATCTCCTAGCACCCAGTATTACATATGTCTATATACACGGCCCTATTCCCTTTGTAAAGGGGGTGGCTGAGCCAAAGAACATGCCTTCACCATGATCCAATGCATACCTCAATTATTCCTATTAACTCCTTGAGGATAAAGAGTAGCCACATTTCTTGCTCTATCACCTTGCCTGGGTCATTCATAAGGTAGGCAGGCAAGGATTTTCTGATGACATGAAAGTAGTACATTCCATTGTACTCTAAAAGAACATTGCATTTATAAATGGTGCATACAGATGACACAAGTAGCACTTATAATACACAAGATATTTAAGCCTATGCACACACATAGGCTACAAAGCATGTTCCAGATATACATGATCTCAATTATGAGTCAAGGTGAAAGAGTTTGATTTACCACCACTCAGTGCTAGAAAGAAAGAGGAGATATGGTAAGTTATTAAATTCCTCCATGGTTTTGACGGAATTGATACTTTGATATGGGGACTCTAGAACTAACGATCATAGTTTGAAACCTAATAAAATTTTGCAGGATGTAAGGAACTACTACATTAGTATAAGAATTGTTTATTATCAATATTTGCCTTGTGAGGAAACCGTAAATGTTAAATTCACTTCTAGTTTAATGAAGATATGATTCGTGTTAGTAAAAAAAAAAATAGAGTAGGAGATTGGGAGTTACAAAAATAGAGGTCTTTCCCCTGAGTACGTTTAGGTAAATTAAATACGCATACATGCACATAGGACTTGAGGAGAAAAGACATTTCCCATTATGAGTTTTAAGGAATATTACATTCAAATTGCATAATACATAAGCAATATTCTGTTAAATCAACCACGATACAACATTTCTTTTTAATATCCTTTATGCTGTCACAAGCTTAAGATATTTTGTATTCTAGCAAAAGAACTGAATTCGACAGTGGTCGCTATTTTTGTCTTATGAGAAAAAAATACATTTTGGAAAGGATACTATTGTAGGAATTGTAATTTGGAGGCGTGGACATCCGATAATTTCTCCTTGTACCAGGATTAGAAATAGAGAATCCCTCTTGTATTGAGAGAAGATGACCAGGAAGGTATGTGGTATGTTCTCTTGGGAATGGTTAAGCAGTTTTTGTCTTCCATTAATATGTGGGAGTTTCATTGTAGTCAACAAGGTTAACTTTTAACTATCAACAGGTGACCATCTGCTCATTGAAGCATTAGTCTCTTGCAGGCAGGTAATATGCCACTTATCTAGGTTAAGGCAAGGGAAAGTGAGAATCATTACATTTACCTGGACACTGTAAGAATACTTGAAATTTGAAAAGCTTGACCAAAAAATTACATTTTAACAAGTTCCTATGTATACTTTAAGAACTATTTTTAGGTCTCATTTGTGACAGGTTCTTCCTGAATTGTGTGTAAGCATTAAGGAAGTCACATACGTAGATTTATGAGTAGTAAATACTGATTATAGAAATTTTTTTTTTGCAGTGGCACAAACTTAATCAACCGGACTCTGGCAAATACTGTACTCAGTCTTGCGTACGGCGATGGATTTATAACATGTGTGATAACATGCTTTTAGAAAAGACTTTTGGTATTACGCCTTTAGAAAACAAGCATCTCCCGCGAGCAGTTCGTGCATGTGGTGTATGTGTGGATTTTCCAATACCAGATTTCAAGGTATAGTTTGAATTTTTTTTTTTTACTAGTCTAAACTATGTCCTCATTTCAGTGTCATAGAGAGTTATAATTGTTATTTTTGGACATGTCTTTGGTGGTAATTTCAAGTAACTATACATGTGACAAAGTTCTCTTGCATAGCTGACTAACTTGGATTGCTATAATACATAGTAATTTTGATCATTTTTCGTGCTCATTGGAAAGTTTAGGTGGTCAATATGTGTGATATTTGCTCTTATTCCAATTTTATTTTTAGGTGAACAGAAATACAAAAGCAGCAACCCCAAGTGTTGGAGCTATTGAACAGCTTTCAAGCTTTTCTCTTACTGCTAAGGAGGTTTGTATTAAAAGCACTTCTGTAACGTATATGTCCTATTTTATTTTTTTGTATAAGTGTGTGTTTAAAGGGTGACTTATAGTATTCATATTAGAGCGCTTGCCTTATTGACCTAATTAAATATATTCTTAAAAAGTAGTTTCGTACATCATGCAGGAAGTTTCTTGCAAAACTGAAACTGCATTATACTATCATTCTGTATATTTTTATTTATGAAAAGCATTGTATGAGGACTGATTGTTATGAATTTGTAGGAAACCAGAGGTGCATATCTTTTTGTCTCTTCCAAACTCGATGACCAAAGCAAGTTCAGACGTTCCACATCAGCAAAACCTCTAGAGTCTTTAAAGCATGATTTAAGTAGTGCATGGAACAGAAAAACAGCTTCTATACCATCTAGTGACACATCAGGAGCTGATTCTTTGGCTTCAGTATGTTTTTCTACAATTGATACCACTTCTGAGGACGATTTTCCTGCCCTTGGAGCTTGTGCAGCTAGATCAGGTATGCACCTACCTTAACGAATTTTTGGAATAGAATATTTTTACATTTGAGTCATAACTGATAACAGTAATTCTACACAATATCTATTACTTCCTTTAATTAAAACAAATCCATGCCCTTCAAATAGCAGTTATGGCTTCCCAAAACCCTGTTCAAGAAAATTCCCCTTGTATGTTGATATAGATCAAAGAAATGCAGCCATTTGGTGTTTCGATATGTGGCAGAAGTCCGCATCAACTAAGGATAAAAGATAACAGATAATCAAGAGCCAGTATGCAGACCCACGTTTGGCCCAGAAGTTTTAATGTAAATAGATAAATAACTTGAGAAAAGCTGCCCTCACTTATAAACTTTATTTAAGATTTGAATATGGGGCCCAAATACTTACCTTGAATATTGCTGAGTATTAATACTTCACTATACAAAAAAGACAAGACTTAAAAGCGTAAATGGCCATGTCAATTACAGTGCTTCAGAAAGGATTGTCTGTTCTTCCAAAAATCGATGTTATCGTAGTATGTATTACATTACCTACAGGTATTTTTCCCAAAATATCTTGCACCATTTATATGATCTGGCTCAACATGCACTGACCTTACCTAAGAAACCAGCCTCCAAACTGCACCTATTACATAAAGTATTTTTACATAAAAAAAAAAAAAAATCAATCAAATTTTCCAATTTTTTTTTTTTGGGGGGGTGGGGGGGGTTGCTTAACAACAGCACTTCATATGTGACCAGATGAAGCAAAGTAAACATCATAGTTCCCAGATTTAACGTGTTTACAACATCTACTACAGATTTTACATTATATTTTCATTTCAGGAAATGCTGCTGGTAGAGGACAGTGTACACCCAAGAGCAAAGCTCCTTCAAAGAGAAGAAACTAATGTTGGTGTAAGGTATATATAAGTCGTTTGATTCAGGTAGAAAGGTGGCCAATGCCAAATGAAAGTAAGGAGACAAAAGCAAGAGAAAATTTGGAGGAAGGATAACTAGCCCTTCCCTCTCGTCTCTTCTAGCTTGTTAAACATGCAGGGAATGCGGATTTGGCTTTCTCTTTCCAGAGCGGACTAAAATAGATATATGATTGTAGCATATAATTATTTGGAAAAGTCAAGACTTGTACACTTGCTTAATTATGGGGAAACTCATAAAATTTTACTGAATGCTGAGCATTTTCTTTCTTTTCAGGTAGATGACTTTTTACTTTGCCATTCACTTTTTAAGACCTTGATACCCACGTAAAGTAACAACCAATTATTATTTTTTTCTTTCCCCTAAAATGTACCAGTCACAAATAGACACTCCCCAGTAGATAATGTGTACGTTTTTTATTGTGAGTGATAATACTTAGAACTTTAATGAGGTAGAAATTTTGTAATACTCTGTTCCTTTGAGAAAAATGAATTTTATAGATAATATTAAAGACTTTTTGTACCTTGTAAAATGCTGTTATTCGAGGGAAGAGGTATTTATAACTCGGGTTACAATGATAAGCTAATGTTATCTTGACTAGTTGTACATCATCAGGCATTACCATTCAGACAAGTAAGTAGCATAAAATGAAACATTTTTTTATTATTTTCCAGCAGCTTTTTAGGTGCTAAAAGCCTGTTTGCAGGTCACTGGCCCTTTACTCAAAAACGACTGCTGAAATATAATAATAAATGCAGATGTTTCACTTTGTTACTTTCTTTGTATGAATGGTAATACTTATTTACTTGGGCAAAAAAACTCAGGTTAACTTTGTCTCGTAAAAAGGCGGCTTTAGCACGGACAATTCAGCAACCTAATTTTCAGACAGGATCTGGCCTGGTGGTAGCAATTGCAACTTTAATTTGTCAGGTTGAGGGTTTGTGGCCTGCCACAGTCTGAGGTTAGAAAGAGTATTCACTGATGGTAATGGTCACACTTGCCACAACCCATGTCCTTCACAAGAGGGCACTGTCCTAGCCCATAGCAGAAAAGGGAGTCTGTGATGTAAAACCGATCACATTGGGTATTGTGTAGAAGTGACTGAAGACACTAAGCAATCCAGTCCAGTTTGTCTTTGTGCATTGCCAAAGCACTTTATAACTGAATTGAATTCTGTTTTACGTCACAAACTCCCGTTTCTACTAAGGGCTAGGATGGTTGCCTTCTTACGAAGGACTTGTTTTGGCAGATGTAATCGTTACCCTGAGTGTATGCCCTTACTAACCTCAGTCCGTGACAGGGCTGAGGTTAGTAAACACTTAATGCCTACAAAAGATACCAACAGTGGAGGAATATCTTGAAGTACCGCTCCTATTGGTGGCATGAACTACAAAAGCACTTGCTGATAGGCTAGCATACAAATAAATGCATATTTTCAAATTAATTTCTGAGCCTGAATGAAGTATTAAATTTGGCAACAGCGTTCTATTGGTATAGAGCTGGAATAGCCTCTATCTCTATACCTGTATCTGTAAGGGCGGATGCTACTTACCAAAAGATATTTACATTAGTACTGTATTGAAAATATACAATTTAAATTCAGAACATTTATTAAACTGACATAATTCAAAGGACCTTTGTACATGTGTATACTGTCAGTTTCAAGAATGGAAATTAAAAATTAAAAGTGATCTGTACACATATAATTTACATAATAATAATAATATAAAAAGAAAAAGAAACCTCACCTACCTAATCTTACTTATTGTCCTGTTTTCACAGCAGTAATATTTATATCATTTATTGTCCCTTTTCACAGCAGCAATATTTATATCCCAAACGTTACCAATATTTTATTCCATGAACTTAAAGTACTGCAAAGAATTTAAAAGGAAATTTTAAAAGGTAAATGTGAATGGCAAAATTTAAGAATCCATTAGCAATGCTTCCTTAGTCCTTGAAACTGGGAACAGGGGCTCTGTATGTCGCATAGTCTCGAATAGGAGAATAGAACTGAAATGGAATATAAAAAAAAAACTTAGTGATAACAGATATGCATTGTCCAAGCCTTAGTTCAATTTACAATATGTTCAAAACTTGCAGTAGTGTTTACCTGTCTTAATACAGTATACAACTATGCTATCATGCTTCAAACTTTGTTATACAATTTAAAGCAATGCCCTGATGTGATGGTTTCAAACATTGTGTATAAAAATAAAAGCACTTTTAAGTCATACAATCTCTATAGATAAATTGCCTGAAAGATGCACTAAGGCATGATAGTAACAATAATACTCTCGAATGACAAGCTATGAAAGGCATCAAAGAGCAACAACCACATAAAACCACTCCAATACAAGCAAGAGGAAAAAAAGAAGACAGCTACAAATGACTCTCAGACATTCTTTAAATTATCCAGGGGGTTGGGAATTTTTTAAACACAAAGTAAAGACATTTAAATAAGGGTCTTGACTTTACGCAAAGTCTGACTTACTAGGCTACTGGTGAAACACAATGTTCATGATGTGGGATAACATACATACATATCTCTCTCTCTCTCTCTCACACACACACACAGCAACTGGTGTGACTACTAGAGTCTAATAATTTGGTTGTAAAAAGAGCACACACGAATTTGGGGTCGAGAGAAATTGCTATTAGAGGCCCACAATTTTGGAATAGCCTCCCAATCGCTGTTAGAGACTCGCCTTCTGTGTACTCTTTTAAAAGTAATCTGAAGAAATATATTTTAAAAAAAGAATGACATGCTTTTACTGATGCTTAACATATGAAATATTTCTTAACTCATACCTTTATGTAGATACTTTTTAAGATGTATTTTCTAAGATGCATTTTCTCGTAATTTGCATTTTAACTATTTAAAGTTAGATTTGTGATGCTCTGTATTTTTATCCATACGAGAGTTATAATGTTCTAACCTTTTAGTATTTTATTTCTGTAACGCTTATTTTATATCTTTTCTTATTATGTATATAAGTATGATTTTAGGATTTTGGTTGTGATTTCATACTTTTTGACTTTTAGATAATGGATTTAGGATTTCAGTCTGATATATATAACTGTTTTCTTGTTTTTTAATAAGTAATGTAAGAAACTTAATACTATATTCATTCTCTACTCTGCACATATTGTAATGTAATGAGAATAACCAATGTAATTATTGGAAATAAAATAATTTATTTATTATTATTATTATCTCTCTCTCTCTCCATAAAAGCACTTAAACTTAAAAATCATTTCACTTTACATATAGCATGACATTGTGTTTGTTTTTGTGCTTTCTAAAATTTAATAATGTTAACTGGGAAGTTCTCTTGTGATTGGACTTAAAAAAATAATACAATTTTCTATTTTGAGAACCTGTCTTTGAGATGTACACAAGTTAATTGTAAATATGATATCCGATTAATATTCAATTCACCCAATATCTACCATTAAGGAACCTAATCCTGATAATTTATACATACAGTGTACACACACACGTAAGTATTTGCACCTATGTCCTATACATGATCAACAAAAACTTCCTGACAGCCACACGAGCTGTAGTAAATTCGTAATAAAATATTTCTACGAATAAACAATCTTACTGCTTGAGTGCTGAAAACAGATCTCAACGAAGATGATTTTTAATCAGAGAGAAATGCTCAAGCTGTATTTACAGCAAATAGAAAAATTTGTCAAGAAGTGAAGTAATTTATGTTTAGACAAGCTGAAAACATCACAAGAAGAAGATCAGCTATGTTCCTCAGGTATTATATTTTAATGTTTATAATGAACATAAAAAATTAAAAATTTCAACATACTTTTCTTTTACTTGAAGGTTTTACAGAGTTAAGAAAAATCGTGTGAACTTAAGGAAAATAATTAGAACATGCAGTGTTGTGTAACTGTGTAATCTCTGTGAATTATTGACTACCTGTAATGCATTTACTTGTACTATTTAAATATATACTGCATCTGGGTTTTCATATATTTATGAAACATGTCATTTCCCCGACTGGGTTATACTGCAATAGATTTGAACAAAATGTAAATATTGTAATGGACTTGAACAGTGAAAATAGCCTCTTAATTTTATTCACAATTAATATTAAATTATCAAAAATATCCCCTACGTGAATAGTTCCTGGATGTGTGCAAAGGTCTAGCAATAATATAAAAGTAGAATATATATATATATAAGAGGTTTACCTTATACTGCTTATCAGCAAATTCTTGCTGAGGTTCGGGGTTAGTAATTCTATTCCAGGTGACATCGGGGTTTCTCACAGCCAAGCGGATGGTGTAAAAAGTGGCCAAGCCTACACCGACACCCAAGCACACATACAGAGGGATCAGCTGTTAAAAATAATGAAAACTGTAATAAATAATATAGCAATATACAAATTAATGAGTGCAAAGTCAACTATTCTAGAACGACAATTTGCTGTTGGCATCATTCATTTTTTACTTGTTATAAAGAAGTTATTCACCTAAGCGAAGTAATAATCCTTTACTACTCTGGAGTTTAAAATTGCAGTATGGAGCTTCCATAAATTCTACATCTACCACATTAATTCCCTGGAAGCATTGGTAAAGTTGTTTATTTTTTATTTTACTGTTCCTAGGTCAAAGGATAATTTTAAACATACTACATGATGCCATATACTCTTAAAACTTTTTCCTTTAATACTTGACAAAATACAATAAGCACAACTAGGAACTTAAATAAATATTTTCCATAATATATTTCTTAACCACTTGCCTTTTATCTAAATTTTGCTAAGACGATATCATCAGAACTCGCTAAAGGAAATTTATTCTTATTTCTAATATAAAATATGGTTATGAATCAGTATTCTAATACTGGTATTATTTGCTCTACCCTTTTCTATTAATTTCAAGTGTAAACGTCATGGGTTAATAATTTATTCCTTCTGCATGAACATATCCATACCCGTAACTAGAAGAATTTACATATCCATTCACATTTTTTATTCAATGACAATATAATTTTGAATGGCAAGCACTGGCAAATTACTTAATAAGTAAATATAGATTTACAAAAAAAGTACCTTTAATGGTTTCATTATTGCAGTAGATGCTTTGATGCTTATCCCAGTATCTCCAACAGTTTTTGCCGACTATCTTGTAAAATTTCAGTCAGTAACTAACAATTTATACCAGGCATAGGACTGATACTGAACAAAGCAAGTAAATATCTTTATATCAAGAATATAATGAATTGCACATCTTTCATAAAATTTCTTTATGCATAGTTCAAGGCATGTAGGATATTGCCTGAGCTAAAGATTAAAATATAACATGCTACAAGTAAAAGAGTGATGACGCTCAGTGTATTGTTAACGTACCAAAGAGCACAACTTCACCATTTTATAACAACGATCTCATTCCATGTGGTATGTCTCACACTAGGTAGCTATAAAAAGATTAATTTATTTTACCTATCCAAACACGCTCAACTTCCATCCAATTTTAGTGATATTTTTTCAATGTCCCTCATACAAGGTATTTTCTTCTCCAAAATCTTGTCCTTGATAGGTGTAAATGTCTAACTAAAAAGTGAACTAATGCTAAACTTTAACGTCACTAATATAGTTCGGATTACCTATGCAAAAAGCTCAGAATTAGGGTACTCTTCACTTTCAAATACCCCCTATCAAACAGAGATCTATAATAAAAAATAACTCATTAAAGTGTGATTTATTGAGAACTATAAGGATACAACTATGCTATAAATGAACATCTGTAGAAATAATAGAAATAATGCTGAATAAGGTGAGTTATGGAGGCATAACAATGTCACTTTAATGCATACAAAAAATATATCAAAACTTAAAAATTTTGAAACATCAAAAACAAATGTCATGTCACCAAAATCCCAAACTTCTGTCAAGAATTACCACAATCCACTTATTGCAATCTCATGTCAACATACATGAAATATATGCAGTACAATTAAAACTAACTTAATATCCCACTGTCCACAGCAATGTAAATTAAGACAAAAATAATATAACTTCCCTAATAGCTTTTATTCTTCATATTCCAACAAATATTAATCACTTACAATATACTATCTGCTGATTAACAGCTATTATATAATTTCTTATCATTTATTTCCAAGCATATTGCATTGTACTGACTACCTTGGACTTGCCTCAAGTTGGAAGCCTATCCTTGATCATTAATGGCTCCAAATGAGTGTGCCAACTGTTGATCCACCCCCAAAATAATCATCAGTGACAAAACCCACAGTCAACAGAGGCCTGTAGGAATGACAGCTCTAAAGAACTGTGCTGAAAAATATTCCACAAGATTATATATATGATTTTTTTTTACCCTCATTGGGCCCAGGCGCCAAGAAAACATTGAAACGAAGAAAAAGTAGAAGCTTAAGGGCAAGGAAGAAATAAGAGAATGATAAAAGATAGGAAAAGGACACACTGAAAGAACAAAGTAATGAAAGATTTGAGAACTTCTAAACTCAAAATGTTCAATTTAGGTGCACTGGTAAATAAGCTAAACCCTCTTGACTTTTCTGTAATCTCCCCAGGTATTCTACCATTTACTTTCCTAAGCTCAAGACTCTAGTCTACACTGATTGTAGCAAAATTAAATGCTCGTCTCATGGTGTTCATAAACTTTAAAACATTATAATAATCCTACATTTGCCTTTGAACTTACATTTTGACGTTTACAGAAAGGGAAATTGCTTAATTATTTCACATGAAAGATTGACAACCTACAATAAAAACTTAAGAGCATTACTATTCTCTCACACACATTGTTAAAGCCGGAACATTCTTTGTTGATCATATCTTTGCTCTCAAAAGAACTACAATATTTAAATAAAGTGAATGTTTACTACTGGACACTTCGAGTTTTCAGACAAACTAACCAAACTTTATATTCATTCCTAATTTGTTTCACGTTAAAGTCATGTCAAAGCAGGTTATCTACAGTGATCAGCTGGTAAGTGTGAAAAAAGACCATAATTAAATTAGACAACGAAAGGTGTTTGTTCTAATGACATTTATTTCAAATTATCAATCTTGATAGTAATTTCTGCTGCAAATGAATAAACCACCTTACATAAAAAATACTGTAATTAAAAAAGTAATATTTCAGTATCTCAAGCATTAATGGTAGTAAACCTTACACTTACTTTTCCTAAATAGGGGCTCTGCCTTAAAAACCCCCTTAGCTAATCAAACCTAACTATATATTTGAGTAATTATAGGCCTCAAATATATACTTAAAAGCAACATATACTTATAGTTGGAAGCATTTTGTGACTTAACACAAAATACTAAGTTATATAAATAATTTAATAATAACCTAACCTAACAGAGGAATGAGGGCCTATACATGTTCCAGGTCTCAACACGAATAATGATAACTGTCTTGTTCAAGACAGTTTATTTCTAAGTACATATGTAAGTGCTTCCCGCCTAATGAAATGGAACCCAAATTAGTTGTTCTCATGAGACGCTATGAGACACTCGTGTCGAAAAACGTGCGTTAGATTGCCTATTCGTTTATCAACATCTGGGTATTCTGGATACATAAGTACAGATAAATTTGTTTCTAACAATGTTTAGAACTACGTGTAGTAAAAAATGAGCTCATTTTGGTGGAACACTCGTAGGTAGACTTTATGTTGGAAAATTTATTATTCTGTATGAAGTTTTAATCTAAGGTGAGGAGTTTTTTAATTCACATAAGCAGTTCACAAACTCCCTTATAAATATTTGCATGCATGCATATGCATTTGATATTAATTATATAGTTATTGGTAGAGGACTTAATTTCGAGATCATTTGTAGGCCTCTACTGAAGCCGTGTGAGGATTTCCAAACTTAGGGGGTACAAGATCGAAGGCTAAAAACATATAGGAATATCCTCCACATCAACTAAATACTTGAATATAAATAATATTTGACAGTTTTAATTATTGAAAACAGATTTTTATTCCTACGCTTACCTTTAGGTTTTCACCAGGCGACCACCATGTCGTATAAAAAATGTAATTAAAAACTGTAACATAGCCCATGTAGTGTCAAGGGTATTCAAGTGGCGTAACTGATATTTTCCCGTGTTGGGTTCCTGGGCAGGATGTGTTTACAGAGAAATGACAAGAGATATATGGTTCAGCCCATAGCCTCTAAAACATAGGCGCCAGTTGCCGATAGAGGTCAAAATTGTCACAAAGTTCAAGTCATTCCCACAAAGCCAAAAACTAATATCTACATGTACGCATACACATGCACCTGTGAAAATACACATATAGGCCCCCCTTGTGTCCGATTGGACTTTCTTGATAGCCACGCCCCTAACACTACATGAGGTGGACAGGCACTCCCTATTCTCTGGAAGCCTATTGGCTGAGGCTACTCAAGCCTACGACGCCCTGTCATCTTGGTCGTACAAGAAAGTAAGAAGCACTTAAAGAGCAGAGTCACAAAAGAACTTGACAGAGGTACAAATAAGATCTTAGATTTTATATTTAGGGAACAGGGAGCTTTGAGGTATAGAATAAGTGTAGAACTAAATAAACTAATGTTAATCAGACTATGCCTATCTGTTATCACCTGGCACGCTATCAGCTTAAATTGTTAAGAACAATAATACAGTGAGATATACCTCTACGACTTCAAGTTTAGTATAGTATTAGGAAAAACACTAATACGACAACCATACAAAATCTGCCTTTAGGCTAATAATGACAAATTTTATTTCACTAATTATGGTAAATAATCACTTTCACAACACCAACCAATGATATGAAAATACAGACCTATGAAATACTAACGAAAAAAAAATATACTTACTTTTGACTAGGGGTGGAAAAAACAAATTTACCTAACCAAAACTAACCTAATAATAAATTTAAGGAGATTTATATCATAAATGGGGTGGGAAATACGCATCTATCCTGATTACAATCATCATTTTTCGATGAGAACACTGATGGGTTTTTTTTTTAACGACCATCAAACCCATCACAACCCCATTCTGATGCTACTGATATGCTTTGGGGTATTAATTTACGTGGCTTACAAAGACATATATTACTATTATTAAGCAAAACAAGAAGCCCAGCTGGAAAGTCAAAGACTATATGATCTTTGACCAACCAAACTCGGTAAAATACTGCAAATTATATCAAATAATGGGAGCTCATAGAGACTTGGGACCGGACTTACACAAAATATTTAATTATATAAACAATGATAAAAATAACAATGACCTAATCTAGCCTTACTTCACTTAACCTTGCCGAAGAATAGGGACCCATAAAAATTTTAGATCGGAGTTCATGAGCTGCGAATAATGTTTTATCTTTCAACAACGATACCCCCTCCCCCCCAAAAAAAATGTTAGCAACGGGCTGAGCACGGCAAAATAACCCTATAAATGTACACACAAGAAATTTTACCACCGGATAAAATGGGTAAAAATCTTTTTTTAAATGTTAAAAAATCACGTTAAATACGAAAGCAATTCTTACTGCTGGGTGTTTCTTCAAACTTGATGGAGTAAGGCCCTGCATTTTGCTCTTTTATTTCCTGTTTGCGTGTTGAAATTCTTTCGCTTCGATCCTTCCTGTGCGACTTCACCGGAGTAAATATGGCGGAGAGTGATTGCGTAGTCTCCCTAAAGGTTTCATTTGGGGTTTCGAAACATTTCGATCCGGGATTTACTCTTCGCATTTTTATATATTTTCGCTTGTTAATGCTTTATATATAAATATATAAATAAATATATTTATATATGTGGATGTACTTGAGGTGTTAAGATTAATTTTCATGTTTGATACTGTAATACCAGTAGACTTCGATGTTGGCTTCAAAGGGTATTCGAATACGTTCAGTGTCGGCGAATCAGCTGTTGGTGTAAATATAAGGAAAATAACAAAAACAATTTCAAGTCGTCAATAATAATAATAATAATAATAATAATAATAATAATAATAATAATAATAGTGAGGATGATAATAATAATAATGATAATACTAATAATTTAAATAATAATATTAATAATAATAATAATAATGAAATTAATAATGATGATAATAATGGATAATAATAATAATAATATAATAATAATAGTAATAATAATAACGATGATAAAAATACACAGTTGTGTATGCTTAAAAACAATATAATGAAAGCTTCTACTTCGGTTACTTTGAACATTATTCTACAGATGGCTTTAAAGGAAATACTGTACACTACTTATAGCATGACATCTTGTACAGAGAAAAATATTAAGTCATTTCTTATACTATACCATTAGATAATCTCTGTTAGAGAGCCTTGTTACATCAGTGGGAAAGTTCAAAGAAAAATTTTGAAGCATAGTGTCTTACTCCTTGAATAAATTATATTTTTCATATCAGATACAGTAATACCTCACCTGGCGTTGTTCGTTCGTTCTGAAACTCACAAATAAAAAAATAATAACTAAAGTTGAAAAACGGCCTCTCGGAAAATAACTATTGAGTTGAGTGTACTATTTAAAACAATCAAAACCCTGTATAAATCCATATAAGCACACCCATAATGTAGATAACAAAATGACGTAATTCGATATAATGTTTTCAATGTCAAGTATGCGGAACACATTTTAACAGACGCTAATGTAAAAAAAAAAAAAAAAAAAAAAGCAAAACCAAGTCAAATATACCCTTTAAACATTACCAATAGCAGACGTAGTGGTAGAAGTAGTAATGGTATTAATCTTGCTAAATACAGCAGAGAACTTATTATTAAGAATTCATGGTACAAGGTACAAAATAATACCTGCAGTATAGAAATTTCAGTTTATTTTATATAACTAACAATACAACTTATATAACAAAAGATTAAAGCCACTGATGAACATTTAATGACAAGACTCAAGAATAATGCCACAATATATTAATAAAATCCATACTATATATCAATATATCAAATAATTATCTTACCCACATAGCTTTTGCTAACAAGTTTGAGATGAAAATATTTTGTATTAATACACTGTACTTTACATTATATAATTATTTAGTTATAATCAGATGATATGAATGGATACAATTAAATTTTTTTAATCACTTCAACATATTAGCAATGTTCCTGAAGTAAGAATACATTGATCTTCCTTCATAATTATATCATACTGTCAGCAATCATACATTATTTGCATGAATAACTAAACAAGATTAAAAATCTCAAATTAATCAAAATCATTATTACGCATTCAAAAATGGTGTGTATTATGCGTACGTTTTTAGTTAAGAAATTTTGCGATCAGAATTACCATTTTATCAACAGTATTTCTCAAAAGTTTCGTCCTAGAAGACAGGAAGAATTGCAATAAATTGTATGCCAGTGCTAAATGCTCTAAATTCGACAATAAATTGTATGCCAGTGCTAAATGCCCTAAATTCCACAAGTTTCAAACACTTTTGCAAAAATGGACAATGTGAGGTACAGAAAAATAAACATGAAAATAAAATGATAGTGGAATGGCACAGATGTATCTCAAGATATCTTTCAGTTGTATAAATAAACTGAACATGTACAGTAATTTTTGGTGTTTTCAATGACAAATTAAGTTGATTTACAATCCTTATACATAACCAAGGCTTTTTCAAACCTAAAAACAATTTATTTTAACCCGAATGGAATTTGATTAAAATAATTTGAGAATTACAAAGAAGAGAAGATAAAATTCTCTGACTATTGATAAGGCAGTACAGTTCTTTTTTTTCCTTCTGTGTACCAATTACCTCCTTTTGACTTGCTTTTCAGTTATTCAAAAACTATTAAATCGAACACAATATGTGTATCTATATTTCGTAAACAATAGCTCTAATTCAATTACAGAGGAATGTATCTTAGAACTAGAAATGATATACAGTACTATGTATTTTAGAACAACGTGGTTAGTGTACATCACTTTTTCCATATGTTAAGTATTATCAAAGCAGACTGGCATATTATAATGATATTACCATCCCGATTAAAGAAGACCCCCAAACTCTTCTCCAAAGAGATTTTATCAAGTTTCAAAAAGAAATATCAAACATGGCACCTTCACGTTTCTAATAAAGTACACTGTTGCTTAGTACTTTAGAAAATTAATTAAAAATATAATAAAGTTCATACATATTAAATGCATCAACTTGAATCACATCTGTTAGTACTTTTTCATTAATTGCACCTCCGAACACTAATTTCATTATCCCTGTACTGACTAGTATAATATTATCTCCCTGTGTTGTCTAGTATTAACTTTTCATATGTTAATTCAGATGAAATAATATGTGCTTGTTTTTTCGACAATTTTACTACTTATTATCCTCTAAACTATTAGTTTATAAAAGTGTTTTAAAATATTGACGATATCTACACAATTTGGTTAATTCAACTTTTCTTAACACTGATGCACAACTCAAAATGAATCAATGAATATGAAGAAGCCTGCTTGAAACAAAATCATAAATTTAAAGTAATAAAGCACGTTCAGATCACACATAAATACCCAAAGCTTACAGCATTACTAATAGAAGTAACTCATTTATCACTGAAAACACCAAGTTTTGAAATTGGAATACGTGGGCCTCAGTAAATGATATTCATTGTGCTGTGATTTATTAGTACACCAAATAGAATTTTATACTTGGTATATTAATACGATAATAATAAGCGACTTAGGCATATGTTTTTGCAATAAATAATCAACTTAGACATATGTTAATTCAATAAATAATCAGGTATATGAGCCAACTGTTTTAAACCAATACTTATAACAAATGACATACTTGGAGTAAATAATTCTAAGCTGTAAGCTCTGTGAAATTATGATTAAGCAAATGTAGTGCTTAATTTTGTATCAAAACTAAGCTGTGCCCTAGTATTAATTCTAATATAGTATGCAAACACCTCTTCGCTATCAAATAAAGCATCTAACTGCAAGAACACTTAGAAATGCACAAAAGAAGGGTTGCTCTAGAAGCCTTAAGAGAAAACAAATTTTCAATACATTAGTGACAACTGTGACCATTTGAAATGCATAATCACATTACTATATATTTAAAGAAAAATTTCATATTTCTAAACAGTAATTGTGACCCTCTAAACTGTCAGTATTTTCATGTAATGAAAAAAAATCACGGACATGATAATAAATTATCTTCCTGACACTTATAAATCTACAGAATACATACAGAATAATTGAAAAAGCATCTCAGCATACAAATTAATAATCGATAATACAAACAGAAGTGTACGTGTTCTGCATTTCAAGTATTGAATTTAGTATAAATTTTTTTGAACTGTGACCGACTGTATATTACATACAAAAAATATTGTACACACAATGTTATTCCATAAGGACGTACAATATCCGATTCCAGCAAAGATTCATGCTCATATTAATCTTATATCAAAGTTTATATAAATCATTGTAATATACCACAATTCTTAGAGAATTGACCACTGAGCTGATATTGCTTTCTAAACTCATTTTTCTCTGTGTAGAGTTCTAAATATTGCTAAGGTACAACAGTCAAAATATTTTTATTCCTTTCTTTGCAATTAGCTAAGTGTTATCAGTTCTCTATACTCCTACTTGGGATGTTATGCAGCTATCAAAAATATATGGAACAGATTACCACGTATTTGCCACTCAATGCGTACATTCCACCTGCTTTTGTCCACAGTCTCATTAGCCAGATTATAAATGGTTATCATTCTCTTTCTAATATCTCCATGGGATTCACAGCAATTGTAAAGCAATTTTTGCTATTTATATATGATGTTATTTTTACAATTTCTACCTCATATAGGGACATTCCCTACATGTCATATGATACAAATATCTGGGATGTCCTGTGAATTTAATATGCAGCATAAGTACTGACTACAAGAATAGTAGGGGATTAACTTACGCTTGCAGAATGCCTACGTGTGTGGAGGTCAATTAAAAGACTTAGGAAGGGAAGGGCCTGCAATTCCATCTTTTATTTTTTTCTTGCCTTAGGGTATTATGAAGCATGGCACTCTCCCTCTTCAATTCAGGTCTGGCCACCCTGCTAACTTCAGATACCCCCTAAAAAAATTATATTACAGCAGCCTGGTTTGATTCTGTTCTCCAGACATCATTAATGAAACAAATCAGAATTAAATTTGATAAATCAGAACTGCTGCAGAAACTTGGTTATGTTTATATGACCATTAAGATATTTCCTACACTAAAAGTCCTTTGATGAAGACAACTTTATCTGTAAAAGTACATAATATTTTGTAATGCCTGATAAGCCAAAGACACTCAATTTGCTTTTTTGAGTCAACACGGTTTGGAAGAGAGCACAATGTCAATACTATTTACATAGTGAAAGTTGGAACTGATTGCAATGATTATATAAAGATAAAGTGGACTCAAGAAGAATAGATAATGACGTCAAAAAAAATAATGTGGAATGTCAAAATGCACAATGCTATTAATCACACCTATATGGTGGACCTAATAAGCATTTTCCTGAAGACTATTGCCAGTTTTTTCTTTCAAAAAATGTCAACCATTTTTCGAAAGGTCAAATATTATTTTATATTATGCTTTTTAAAAAAATATTTTCTACCAAGCTAAAGCTGACTGATGCAACCTACCCCCATTCTCGTTACCTAATACAATGCATTTCCTATCTAGTAAATGGTTTACATTATTTATTAGTTCTTCCTGATGTGTCAGTTTTTCTTTTCTTTACAAATACATAAGATAATGCATATGGATAAGTTTCCAGGAACACAGTGGCTCCCTCGGATGAAAATTTTTCACAGTATTAAGAGTAAATTTAAAGTTCCATTTTTTCTTCACTCACACGTGAAATGACGCAAGAAAGTAATAAAACAACTATGAATATTCTACAGAAATAAAGCAGCAAGAAAGACTTAATTACAGTATGCATACTGATGGACTGCTACACTTTGGAAGAAGTTTATTACATCCAGCACTGAAATTTTCATTCATATTTGTTGCCACTTACGCATCAACACATCTTGTACATACAATACAGATATTCATATAATAAAATATTTCAAGAAAGCTTCAACATAAAAGTCATAAATATTTGGAAGAGTTTTCCTTCTTACACATTTCATCCATCAAATGCATGTGTTTTATCAACAGAGGTTACATAACTTGTAAACTTGTAATCTGCTACAGGTCCTTAATATATGATTAATTAACATTGTATGAGTGATGGTATACTTTCAGGAATGTCAAGTACAAGCATTCCCTTTAATTGCATACTACTAGAGTACTTTTACTCCTTATGAAGCAAACACATTATATCAAGGATCACTATTAACTTTCATGGATAAAAATGATGGGAAGACTTGAAAAAAAAAATAAAAAATGGGAATTTCAAAATAGTTCTAACAAAAACGATACACTACCCTTACACCTCAGTAACTGCCTGCATCTGTAAATGCAAGTGCTTTTTTCAAGTTTTATTTTTCATACACAGAGTCGAGTAGTTCCAATCTTTCCTCAGACTGTCTTCATTACATCTCCAGGTATTATTTTAATTTCATACAAATCATCATTAATAATAATCACTCCAGTTTCTTTATCTCCTTTTTAAGTAGCAAGATAACTCGACACCCAATTACTCTTTCAACCTTATAATACACTTATTAGCTCTCAACAATATGGTTTCAAAAATATTTCCTATAGCTTTTCCATTAGCCTAATATCTGGACAACTGTACCGTATATGAAAACTGCAACCTTCCAATGATTCTTACATAGTATTCAAAACATATCGCGAACAAGGTGTTATCTTTATGTTACAAAATATATTTTAAGATTTCAATTTAATATTTTTTAGCATTAGTTATGATAATAAATGCATCCATCTTCATTTCTTCCTAAAGGAAGTATGGTCCTTATGGTTATATATTTTTTAACTCAAACACAAAATGTTTTTAGTTCAAAGTTTTCATTTTCATACAAGCTACTTAAAAGTAATATCACATTGTGGAAAAAGTGGAAATAAAGTTTGAAAGAATAGGTAAAGTTGTGTGGGCATAAAAGAGAGGTCTTAAAATTATAGAACATGTAACGAAGAAAAATCAACAAACCCAATTCCAGAACTTGGACAATCATCATAGCTTAACAACAACAAAATATGTTATGAAAGCAAAAACTTACTATATTCAAATGCTTTGCATGGAGGATGTCAATATACCATGAAAACTGCTATAGCTTGGTATCTCCGGCAAACCTCCCACAAGGAGTTTTCCTCTCCTCTGTTCATTATTAACTAAAACCGGAAGAGAAACTTGATTTAGATATTAATTTGGCACAATAAAAGTTCTCTGCTTCACAAATACTGTAGCATTATGTAAAGAGTACAAGTAAACATTCTATGCTTACATCATGGTGGTATGAAATGAATCTCTTATGACACGTCATAGCCTACATTTTTTTGTACGTTTAGATCTTCCAGCCAGGGGTGGAACGGTCATGGCATAGTAATATGAGACAAATTTTTTATGACAAGTCATAATGTAAAATTTTTTTTTTTAGATATATCACCCAGGGGTGGAAAGGGTCAAGGTTGACCCATTGACCCAGGGGTGGAATTGGGTCATGATGGACCCGTAAGAATGTACAAGGACTTGCATTCTGCAACAAGAGAACAGAAAAATCTTTAACTTATACAGTATAAATGAGAAAAGAACTTCCAAAACGAAAACAAATAACCACCGATTAACTCTTTGGTAACAGTGAATATATATTAAATCTAAAATGCTTATTAGATACTGAACAGTAATTTTAATAAGTTAAGACTCAATAATAAATTAAATCTAAAATGCTTATTAGATACTG
Source organism: Halocaridina rubra (assembly GCA_037179515.1). Taxonomy (NCBI): domain Eukaryota; kingdom Metazoa; phylum Arthropoda; class Malacostraca; order Decapoda; family Atyidae; genus Halocaridina; species Halocaridina rubra. The sequence goes on from JAXCGZ010003866.1 coordinate 38,945, forward strand.
AACAGTAATTTTAATAAGTTAAGACTCAATAAACAACTAAGTATACAGAGTGAGTTAATATTACACAAAACTAGGTAACTTGGAGTTTTTTAAACTATGAATACACAAGTAAAAACTAACCATACAGTAAACAACAGTAGCATACTAAAGAATATTTACTTCAATAAAGAAGGAGAGTACTACTGTATATATACAGTTATTGAAGCTGAACAGTAACAAAGGTAGATAACAATTCTCTTCTTGTGAACGGCATAAATTATATGTACATATTACATCAAAGAGGAGACAAAAATTAAATCACAATAAAAAATTTATCCAATACAACACACATTTGAATGAGGCAGGATCTTGCTTGCTTATCATTATTTGCTATGAAGCATAATTTTTTCAGGCAGTAATATATTTACTGATGATGATGATCTGGCTTTACGTCATGGACACCCTTTTCTGTTAAGGGCTAGGACATTGCCTTCCTTTGAAGGACTTTGGTTTTGTCAAGTGCAACCATTACCCATAGTGAATGCCCTTAACCTCAGATCATGGTGGGTCTCAAACCGACAACCAGATAAATCAAAGTCGCGTACTACAAACCTAGCCACATCGGCCACAGACACTAATATGTGTACTATGTTGTGTCAATTTATTATCCATGAAATTTATTCTCACAAGAAATACTAAAACATACACTGTCATATTACAGAACTGCAGACTGAAGAATGCAAAACATAACATACCACGTAAGAATATGGAAGTGTCAAGAAAATATGTGACTCAATAAAAGAAAGAAATAATTGTAAATGCAAAGACATTTATATTTCAGGTAATCATATGCCTAGTTTTCTAATTAAAGTATCTATGATCTACTCATCTATCTACTAATTTTACTTATAACTGACTCTCCTTTACTCAAAGGTGATGCTTCATCGAGAGGTATTGTGTTTCTCACATTTAATATACTGTATTATGAAATAAATATGGCAATATTAGTATAATCCACTGAACACACTAATTTAACGTGTATAAAATTGAAGGATGAATAAATAATTTACAGGAAGAGAAAGAAATAAATTTATGAAAAGGCTTTAGTTGCACAATAGTTTAAGAAGTTGACAAGTTAGATATTTTTGAATTGTAGATAAACAGGGAAAAATTAGTACAAAATATGCTTTATGTTATGGCCTATATAGTAAGATTTATTTAATAAAATTATTCTTCACTTAGATGGCATGACAAAGAGGAAATTTGTTGAATTAGGAGTGCTTGATTAACTATCTTAGAGCACAGTTAAAAGAAGCGCTATATGTAACAGTTATTACAAAGCTCAAGCCTTTCACGAACTTAGGAGATGAGAATAAGTAACAGGTGATCAGTGTAGTAACGGATGACATACACTAAAAGAGGAAAATCGTTAATGTCACACTAGCCTAACAAGGTTATTATTCACATACTAACCAAAGGATCTTATATGCCTCTAGTATGCTGGCTAATTTTTTCTATTCTTTTTATAAGTGCGACACCAGGAAGGGCAAAGAAAGTTGCCCTCATCGGGCCTGGGCTCGGAGAAAATATAATGCAAAAAGAAACAGAAATGGGGAGCTTTGTGACTTGTCAGATGTGAAGGAATACTAAGAGACATGTAACGAATGTGAGGGAATATTCGATGGGGATGTAGGCATAGGAATAGAACCTGCTAAAGACATTCCAAAGGAAAAAATTTATGTTATTGCTGAAACAGAAAATTTCTTTAAAATCTAAACTACGATTTTTAGAGGTAATGACTTGATTCTAAAGAAAGGCTTCATAAATATGCAGCAGAGAACTCTAAATCAGGCAGGATATTATAAAAGGCAAAAACTAATCTTACACTGTACTGTAAAGTCAAAAAGAAATGTGTGTAATGGAATGAGTAATGTACAAGAGAACCATAGGAAAGAGAAACTGTACCTGGAAAACGTAACACGAGTAATGAAGTACAATATGTGGAATGTGGGGAATCCTAATTATAAACAGCATCAAGTTAAAAAGATAAATGGGAACCAAAATTAAACAAAGACAGGTACAAGTACAGTAATGAATATTAGTAACACTAAACTTGAAGACAACTACAGTACCTTTTAGTGGGATATAAATTAAAAATTGTAAATACAAATGCAAAATACAGTTATATATTAGGAAGGATATTAAGCCATCTCTAAACTCTAAGAAAGCATCTCCAATGGCAAAAGTATGTTGGAGCCATTGGCATAACACTATTAACATAGGTTGATCTCTGCAAACTTTTTCTTTCTAGATGAAGTTGGCGCAAGTGAATCAATAGAACTATATGAAACTTTGAAAAGAAATACCAGTAAAATGGTAAACATTACATACATCAAATCCAATACATGATGCTCATAACAGGTTATGACTTTAGGGGACCCGGAAAAGTACAGTCAAAATTATGTACGACATTGGGCGGTGATGGGGGAAGACTTCCACTCTCATAATTCCTGCATCGTAAGAGGAGACTAAAAGGAATGTCCCTGGTGGTGGGGAAGGAAGAATAATGCCCTCATGTTCTCTCAATATCATAAGAGCAGACAAGAATTATAATTTTCCTTATTACGGAATAGCTGATAGAAGGAGTTAGGATAAAGTGTATACAAAGATGGTACGCTGCCTCCCGTTTTTGTTAATTTGTGGCTATCCTTGTGGTTTCATCTAGATATGACAAAGTTTGATAAAGAAAAACTTAATTTTTTTCCTAATAGAAATGTGGAACCTTGCATGGGCTTCCATGGAATATTAGGTACAATATAAAATTACTTCAAGAAGCTGGTATCGTAAATATGATGGGGGGTATATGGTATTATTTCAAAACGAGACAAATCTGTTTGACCGTTTGTGGACTGTAGGTAATTTTTTTGCCCGTCTGAATTATTATGTGAAAATTTTAGCAGAAGAGGAGTTTTTGTAATTATTGAAATATAAACTTATTTGAGATCTATTAAAAAATAAATAACATAGTTGTGACCATTTGTTTATCTATAATGCCACAGGTTTCCTTCTTAAGAAATAACCCCTCCTCAATTCAAATAAAGAAAATCAAATAAATCACTTTGCCATCATTATACATGCAAAAAAAATTATAGATTTATTAACAAACATTATACCTTAAACAGTTCTAAAGTACACTGTAGTCACATTTCAACGTTAATATATATACAGGTAAAAAATTTAGTTTACTTAGCTGCACTAAACAACATTTTCCAATGCTTTTGACTTGTACAACCAAAACTTGAGATATACTCTAATCATAATATTACAAGAACTTTCCAAATGGACTTTAATCTCATATCCATTTTGCAATTCTTAAAGCACTCTTTAATCACATTGTCTTATATAATGCATGAGACTACAATATATGCAAACAAATAAAACAGGAAAGTTTTCTTTATCTAAGTACAGTTAAGTTCTCAGTTCTATTGTTGCATCAATATCATTTGTTGCTGCATCATCCAATCCTAGCTCTGAACAGTGTATAAGATATTTTTTACAGGCATCTCAATAATCTGATTTCGAGATCTAGCAGCTTAAAGCATTTGGTAAACGTAAGCAAGCGACTACAAACTATCAAACATATTATTTCCAGGACTGTACTTCAGGAACCAATATTCAATATAAAATACTCTCCCAGTTCTTGAAGGGACTTTGCTTTACATTTGCATTTCCTTTACGAAAATCTATAACAATGTCATGCAATTTACATCGAATTTATACCATTATTATTATTATAACAATCTTTTATTAAAAAAATAAGACTGATACATGTGAGAGTTAAGGCGCCTGCAAGTTATGTATTGGTGAAGTCTTATAGACGCGGCATATCTAATGCATGCCAAAGCTTTACAACAGATTATCATGAATGTACAAGGGAACACACATGGCCATATTGCTCATAATGTCAAATGTTTACCCTGACACTTTAACAAGTATCACTCTTAAATTCACAGACGCATTTACTCGCAAGAGATGAAACGTGACAAAAAAAAGAAGATATACATTATCAAAGGCACACTAGATAGAAACTGGTTTACACCTGAAGTTCAAGTATACAGGTTTTTTAAAGGCAGGCATCTTTCAAGTATACATTAATATAATAAACACTGCTTAAAATGTGCTTACGCTTTTCAACAAGACGTGCACACACACATACGCAGTCATGCACACACACACACATATATATATGACTACAAGGCAATGCCCTAAGAGCATCAAGTATTATGAAATACTGCATGTTTTAATGACTAAAACATCTGTATATGGTGTAACTGGGCATTTAAAAGAAAATATTAATGCATCTCGAATATAAAAGCATTGCCTCCCTAGTCTAACCTTATCTTTTGCAGATGAAATTCATCTAGTCAAGTTACCTGTGCAAAGAAGCAAGAAAAACTAATATAGGAAGCACGAGCCATTCTTAATGGTACCCCTGCAATATTTAAAGTCAATAATATTGATAATATAGTAGTAGTACTAATAATAATAATAATGTGACTGTTACAAATATTATTTCATGCAGAGCATATGTTATAAGCACAAGGCTTATAACATGAACAAGATATATCAAATAATATGAAGCATACTTCTCATGTACTGCAGAAGTTGCAACAATTTCTTTACAAATGCTATAAATTGTAAGAATCTACAATCTCGAATTTTTGCAAAATACACCTATATGATTAATTTCCCACTCTACATGAGCGTTAGTAACAGTCAATCATACAGGTTCTAATACAAACAAAATTCATCACTAACAAAGGGATTAAATAAATAAGGCCTGTATCACTGTATGTACCTACCATAAACTTCTAGATTCCTAATCAATCACAGATAGTTCCGAAAGAGTTCCATCGCCATCCTCAATGAGAGTACCCTCTTCCATCGTTACGCCTAAAATTACTCCCTGACCACTAAGCCTAGTATCGTCTGTACTATTATCAATGGGTTCTAAACTGGTAGCAATGTTTAGCGGATTGGTAGCCAATTGAGTCTTGAGTGCTCGGGCAATAAAAGCAGGGGAAGCTACTGTTTTCTTTGGGTTCTTGAGAGCACTGAAAGAATTTGCCGGAACAGCCAAGGAAATGGTCGATGTTGTTACTGCCAGCTGATGATGATTGCTCTTAGCAGTCAGAGGCAATGCCAGTTTCTTCAACTCTAACTGTTGGTATCCATCAGTCTTTAGCTGCAATATGTGCCCCTTATTCTCATCACCAGAACCATCTAGTCTGGATTCTGCTTTTACGAGAGAGGTCAATTTGCTATCCAGGGGCTGTGATAGCAACAACTGTCCATTGGATAAGGCCTTAAAGGCAATTTTGCCACCCCCAGCAGCTACGAGACCTGACAGATTTACGCTTGATATGGAAGTCGATCCTTTTGGCACATTAGAACCTCCTTTAATGAACTGCCCAGTTACTGCCACTTGACCAGTGCCAGCGGATGAGAGTGAAGTTCCACTTACCTGTAGAATTCCTTCCCCTAGACACATTCTACTTTTCTGCAATACTGATGTAGGATCAATACCATTATCTACGTGAAGAGTGGTGGTATCAGAGCTTGATATCTGAGTCGAAGGAACGTGAAGAATTTCTCCAGTGTTTGTAGTGACCATAGTCATGCTCTCGTTTTTGTGTGAATGACTACAGTGGTTTTTTAAGCCCTGATTTGTGATATAACTCTTCCCACAGTAACAGCGATAAGGTTTCCTTACTCTGGAGAATAAATGTACAATCATGCTAATGAAACATAAAATCACTGAGAGACCTCGAAAAGACTTAGAAGATAATTGCTTGAAGAGCTCAGCTGTTTAGAAAATACTTATATACCAAAAGTATGCTCAGTGCATTCTGGAAAAGTTCATATGACACAAAGATTAAAACAAAATGCTACTTTTAAGATGGTGCTTAAAGTCTTAGCTGTTCTCATAAATTTCTAAAATATAGTTTGTGTACATAAACTGAACTTACTTGCTATCTTTTTTGTGAGCATTTCTAGCATGGTATTTAATGCCATTAACATTCTTGTATCTCTTTTTACAGCCAATAACAGGACAAACAAATGGTTTTTCATCTCCATGCCCAGCAGTATGACCCCTGTAGAAAAATAATTTTAGATCTTATCTTGCAAGGGTACATATATATATATTAAGAACTACATATATTTTCCATAAACAGCAGCACTGAAATAACATATCTCGAAAAGCTAAACATCAATTTCGAAATAAAAACATACATTTGAGTACATATCATTCAATTCAGTCCAAATAGACACTCCATATCCAGGAAGAGGCTTTTCACGCAAACTCTAAAAATCTCAATATTTTCAACCTCAGGTCATCTGCAATACTTGAGAATACATACGGGCATTTAAGGTAAAACCAAGATTGGGTGCAACAACACTTTCAAAACTAATGACAACATAAAGCCACTGAGAATACATGTGGTAAAGGAGATATCATTTGATGGTATATGTCTCAAGGATAAGAGCACAAATCTTTATGGTAGAGAGATGACAGAATAAGATGTGTACAATTTATTTTTTTTCCACCTTTATTATTTCCAGATATTAATATAACAAGCCTTAAGTCAACAGACTCACTTCACAACAATGCAAGGAATATAACCATATTAGTCGTATACTCATAAGCGTACATCCTCTCTTAACCAACAAGAAAAGACCCGGACAAAGTCTGCTCAGTTGATTCCTACCTAACGCTTGATGTGACATGGAGACATATGTGATACAGAGGCACAAAAGTGCCAAATGTTTTTGTTGTACATGCACACATATAATGCATGACAGAAAATGTACACACACTTGGTAAGAGGGTCATGAAAGCCCATGATCAAGTAACGACTAAACAAACTGTGAGGACTGCCCACAGTTGAAAGCCTTATGGTAGTTATTCTTAATTGCCAAAACTGGCAGACTAGAGTTATAAAAAACAAATATAATCTAGCAAACACATAAAATCTAAATTTACGGCAAAACCTAAAGTTCCAGTGGAAAGACAATTACGAAAACAAGCTTCAAAATTTGTAACATAACAAACCACTTCAAGATCCTGTGAAAAACAGCAATATTAAAGGCACAGAAAGTCACAACCATCAAAAACTGCATACCTAAAAGAATACAAGATCAAACTGAAAAGGCAACCACTCAAATAAAAATTCTATATAAATTCCCTAAGTGGTGCTACAAAAATATGAAAGAAGGCAAGCAACACATGCAGAATGCATTGATAGACAAACAAATATTCCAAGATTACAATTTTAACAAGAGCCAAATAATGGGTACCGAAGTTCAAGGAAATGACCCAACAGCATAGAGAGAAAGATACAGAAGAAAAGTTCAACTAACATGAAGGAAAAAATCTTCACACTAACATAGGCTCACAACAGAAAAAGCTTCCCACAACATTCAAACTAATATTGAATATGCGGGGAAGTTTATTCAATAGAAAAAATTACAATATACAGTGTACTGTATATGTAAAAATTGCAACGAATATTTCACAGGTAGCTGATTAAGTACTGTATTAATTCAGTACATATATACTGTATTGTATGTTAATATATAAATTTTGAAATTAGCTTAAAAAAAAACAAGAAGAATAAAAATATTCTTAAGCACCAGTGATAACTTGCCTGTATAAGAAGCAAGCTCTTTGTTATTATCATAAGGCTTTTATGCTTCCATAGAAATTTTCTTTACACTTCCAATAAACTACAAGTAGCTATCTAATATTAATATATATGAAACTTGTTTAAGTGGCCATTAAGAAAACATTACCATTCAAACAACCTGCATGGAACAAAAATAAAAATTGATCTATCTTCATCTCAAGGCCTAATCCTGCCACATATCAAGATCTTCATTTCATTGACTATTCTTTCAGCCTCTCCTTTTCTTATTATTTATGATCCTCTTCTGTCTGCCTTGTCTTTACATTACTGCACTTTCTCCTTCTCATGTTTTCTATGTCCCAGGGTAATTTTCTTGCCTGTCCTGGTGTCACACTATATATATATATATATATATATATATATATATATATATATATATATATATATATATATATATATATATATATATATATATATATATATATATATATATATATATATATATATATATATATATATATACATACATACATACATACATACATACATACATGCCACGAAACTGGTGCCAGAAATACGCAATCTCAGTTATGATGAGAGGCTGAGGGAATTAGACTTACCATCACTCGAAGCTAGAAGAGTGAGGGGGGATATGGTGACAGTCTTTAAATTCCTTCATGGTTATGATAGAGTGGATAGGGATCGATATTTTGATATGGCTGGCTCTAGAACTAGAGGTCATAGTTTGAAGCTTCGTAAGAAACTTCTTCGCAGGATGTAAGGAAATACTTTTTCAGTGTAAGAGTAGTTGATAATTGGAATTTGCTAAGCGAGGAGGTAGTTAATGCTATCTCAATCCATAGTTTTAAGGACAGGTATGATAAGTATCACTAAGTCTAAAATGGAACCGATCAGGAGACGGGAAGATACGAGCTTTGGGCTCTTTCCCGTAAACACAATTAGGTAATCACAATTAGGTAATCACATACATACATACATACATACATACATACATACATACATACATACATACATACATACATACATACTTCAGGTTTGACTTTTGTTTTTCTTTTTCTTTTTATACGTAAATTACCATGGTCAAGTTTTTAAGTTAAGATGTGTGTTACCAGAAAGGAGACAAACTGAGTCACTAAATAGCACTTATATGGAGATATAAAAATTCTGTGTGAAGGTAAATTAGAAGTTTTTCTCTTTTCTTTTTTTTTCTGTTTTTTTTCCTCTTTCTCGTCTTCTTTCTATATTCTGTGAGAGGGAGAACATAAAAATGAAGCCATCTCTGTCCCAAACCTCTCCCACCCATGGGTCGGGAGAAGGGGTAGTCATCAGAGGACTTAAACAGAGAATCAAGAAGTTAGAGGAAATGGTTACAAGCCTTGATGATAAAATTCGGAATATGGATGGAGAAATGAAAGAGAATGAAACACTCAGAGAACAAATAAGATCTTTGGAGGAAGCAAATAAAGCACAAGGGCAGGAGAGAAAGGAACTAGAAAAAAGAATAAAGAAGCTGGAAGGGGAAAAGAGTCAACTAGAATCTAGAATTTCTAATCAAGAAGATAAAAACAAACAGCTAAATGACAACCTAAAGGAATTAGATGTTAGTTCACTGCTATCTTCTGAGAGAGACGAGATTGCTGCTTGGAATGTTCAGATTAAGGAAAACATTGAACAGTTCAGAAAAGAGTTCCAGGAGCTGAATATGGAAAATGATGCCATGAAAACGTCCTTTGCTGATGCACTAAAGGGGAATGTGGCAGTAAAAGAGGCTGTAAAGGTGGTGGCACTGGAAAACATACAAACAGTTGACTATAAAGAGACAGTAATCGAAAAAATGAAAGACGTTGTGATGGAAAGGGCAAACCCACTCATCAGACAGGCACTTGATAAGGAGAAGACAGTGGTAATCTCAGGCATAAGTGAATCCCAGGAGCCAACATGGCAGGGGAGACTTGAAGAAAATAAAGCTAGGGTTGTAGACCTGATAAGAAAGCTTGGAGTAGTATGTGGTCCTGAGGATATTGTAAACATACACCAACTAGGTAAATATTCGAGGGAAGGAAAGCCGAGACCAACAAAAGTAACCTTTGAGAGAGGGGAGACATGTAGGGAAATATTGTTGAGAAAAAAAAGTCTAAAAGACCTTCAAGAATGCAAAGAAGTGTTCATTAGACGATACAGAACACAGGAAGAGATGGGAAAGATCAAAAACTTGTTGCAAGAGGCAAGAAGGTTAAATGATGAAAGAAATGAAGAAGAGAAGAAAAATTTTCGTTACGGAATACTTCCAGACAAAGGGGAGATAAAGAAGATAATGACAGAAGATCAGGGGATGGGGCCTCATTAAGATTGTTATACACAAATGCTGATGGATTAGCTGGTAAGGCAGTAGAATTAAAAGATAGGATTCACAACAGTAAGGCAGATATAGTAGCAATTACAGAGACTAAGTTGAGTGAGGACATAAACAGTGTCACAGTTTTTCCTAAGGGCTTCAGAATACTAAGGGTCGAAAGATCTGAGAGGACTGGTGGAGGGATAGCACTGCTCATAAGTGAGAGGATTCAAGTTGAAGAGATAAACTTGGCTATAGAAAGTGAGTTCAGGGAATTTCTTGTTGCTCGCATAAATACTGGGTCAGAGAGCATTATAATAACTGTTGTATACAACCCACCAAGGAACCAAAATAGGCTTGAAATTTATGAGGAAAGTCATATAGGTACGATTGAAGTCATAAACTCAGTTGTTAACATGGCGCGGGAGAAAAAATGTAGGATTTTGATTATGGGAGACTTTAATCATAAAGAGATAGATTGGATAAATCTTGACCCACACAGTGGTGAGGACTCCTTTGGGGCAAGATTCCTAGATTGCGTACAAGGGAATTTCCTACACCAACATGTAATGGAACCAACAAGAGCCAGGGGTGGGGATGAGCCATCACTACTTGATCTGGTGTTCACAGATAATGTGTTGGATATTGAAAATATTGAGTATGAACCACCAATTGGAAAGAGTGACCACTGTGTGTTGTTGATGGAGTATATCATTGAAGACATTCTTCCTGAGAGTAGAGGCACTGAGGACATGAGGAGGAACTATCAGAAAGGAGATTACATCAAAATGAATGAGCTTTTTGCAGTTATTGACTGGAGAACCTTATTTTGCAACAAATCTGTACAAGAAATGTATGACATCTTTTGTGAGAAATATGGGAAGATTGTAGATTGCTGCATACCTGTCACCAAAGTAGGTGTAATTCATGCCAGAGAGAAATGGTTCGATAATGGGTGTAAAAGAGCTAAGGAGTGGAGAGACAAATGCTGGAAAAGGTATAGGAGGAGAAAAAACATAAATGCCTGGCAAACCTACAAAAGAGCAAGAAATGACTACCTAAGTAAAAGGAGAGAGGCAGAGAAAGATTATGAGAGGGACATCACCAGGAAGGCGAAAGAAAATCCCAAGCTTTTCCACAGCTTTATCAGAGGAAAACTGAAGGTAAAAGAACAGGTTTTAAGGCTAAAGAGAGCGGATGGAAGCATCACTGAGACGGACGAAGAGATCTGCAAAGAATTGAACAAGGAGTTTCAGTCAGTATTTACAGTAGAAAATACCCCACCCCCTCAGATTGCAGTGATAGAAGCTCAAGGGCCGGTATTAGAGAACATCAACCTTACAGCCACAGAGGTATGCAAAGCGCTGATGGATTTAGATGTTCATAAAGCTACAGGTCCTGATGACATATCCCCTCATGTGCTTAAAAAATGCGCAAACACAATATCAGTGGCACTAAGTATCATATTTAAGGAGTCATTGGAGTCGGGGGAGATTCCAAGATGCTGGAAACAAGCAAATGTGATACCTATCTTCAAAAAGGGAAGGAGGGATACGGCTCTGAACTATAGACCAGTTTCCTTGACCAGCATAGTTTGCAAAGTTATGGAGAAACTACTAAGGAAACATATCTCTCTTCACTTGGAATCCTTCAACTTTTTGTCAGTGAGGCAACATGGCTTCAGAGAAGGAAGATCAACAGTAACAAACTTATTAGAATTTTATGATGAGGTAAGCCAAATCTTACAGGAAAGAGAGGGCTGGGCAGATTGCATATTCCTAGACTTCCAGAAAGCGATTGACACTGTTCCACATGGGAGACTTATTAGGAAGCTGCAATCAATGGCTAGAATAGGTGGAAATGTCTTGGAATGGATAAAAACTTACTTAGAAGGAAGGGAACAGAGGGTTAGAGTAAGACACTCAGTGTCTGAATGGAGAAGAGTTAGTAGTGGAGTTCCACAGGGTTCAGTTTTAGGGCCACTTTTGTTCCTTGTATATGTAAATGACCTACCAGAGTCTGTAAATTCATTCATGAATATGTTTGCAGATGATGCAAAGATTGTGAAGAAAGTAAAAAACGAGAACAATGGTAGAGAACTTCAGGAGGATCTAAATAATCTGCATGAGTGGTCAGAAAAGTGGCTAATGAAATTCAATACCTCAAAATGTAAGGTAATGAGAATGGGTACAAGTGCAAGAAGGCCCAAGCTTGACTACTCGGTGGCTGGAGTACAACTTCAGGAGACAGAAAATGAGAGAGATCTAGGAGTAAACATATTGGCAGATTTGTCTCCAGAAATACATATAAATGGCGTAGTAAGGGCAGCATATGCATTCTTATCAAATGTAAGGGTAGCCTTCAGGCACATGGACAAGGAAATGTTCAGAAATATTTATGTAACCTATGTGAGGCCAAAACTCGAATATGCAGCCCCCTTTTGGAATCCGCACTTGAAAAAGCACATAGCTAAGCTTGAAAAAGTTCAAAGACATGCCACGAAACTGGTGCCAGAAATACGCAATCTCGGTTATGATGAGAGGCTGAGGGAATTAGACTTGCCATCACTCGAAGCTAGAAGAGTAAGGGGGGATATGGTGACAGTCTTTAAATTCCTTCATGGTTATGATAGAGTGGATAGGGATCGATATTTCGATATGGCTGGCTCTAGAACTAGAGGTCATAGTTTGAAGCTTCGGAAGAAAACTTGTTTGCAGGATGTAAGGAAATACTTTTTCAGTGTAAGAGTAGTTGATAATTGGAATTCGCTAAGCGAGGAGGTAGTTAATGCTACCTCAATCCATAGTTTTAAGGACAGGTATGATAAGTATCACTAAGTCTAAAAATGGAACCGATCAGGAGACGGGAAGATACGAGCTTTGGGCTCTTTCCCGTAAACACAATTAGGTAATCACAATTAGGTAATCACATACATACATACATACATACATACATACATACATACATACATACATACATACATACATACATACATACATACATACATACATACATACATACATACATACATACATACATACATACATACATACATACATACATACATACATACATACATACATACATACATACATACATACATACATACATACATACATACATACATACATACATACATACATAGATAGATAGATAGATAGATAGATAGATAGATAGATAGATAGATAGATAGATAGATAGATAGATAGATAGATAGATAGATAGATAGATAGATAGATAGATAGATAGATAGATAGATAGATAGATATATATATATATATATATATATATATATATATATATATATATATATATATATAAACAATAAGTGCAATACCCCCTTGTAAATGGGATAACCAGGTCAAAGCACAGACCCATTCACCAAAAGTTCCACTCACCACACCCATCTCATCTTTGCTCCTTGTGACTAAAAGGTCACCACTATTTTCTACTACTACTACTACTACTACTACTACTACTACTACTACTAATAATAATAATAATAATAATAATAATAATAATAATAATAATAATAATAATAATAATAATAAAGACTCAAGAATAATATCTAGAAAATAATGATAAAGACCACTGGAAAAAATTTTAACTTGACGCCATATCCTCTCAAAGCCAGCAAAGTCGCCACAAATGGACATAAATGGTTTGTAGCAATGATTCATCATTCCTGTGCATCCTCGCCTTTCCCATTAGTAGTTTTCTGGCAAGGAAAATATATTTAAAAAAAAAATTCTAACTTGTTTGCTATTGTTTGATAGCTGAAAATTCAGAAAATGTATTAAAAAAAACTTTATTGTACTTACTTGCTAGCAGCTTTGATTATAAATTCAGCAGGAATTTCATCCTGAGTTGTCCAGGAATCATTGCTATCTTCATTTTCACTCAACAAGTTTTCTTCACAATCACTTGCTGTAACAGAAAGACAACGAGATAAGAAATTGTTATGTATGAAAGCTTTTAATAAAAATATGCATTCACAAATAATTATGAACTTTTAATAAAGTGACACACACAACACATCAGTCTATTCAAAAGAGCGAAATATAGTGTATAATTTCCGAGACATGAAGTAAACCAAAATTTTGCTTCTATAAAGTCTTAAAATACACCAGTTACCTTCATTATGGTTAAATGACCATGCATACTTTTCTGCAATATAGTTCATTGGCACTGTTAGCATTACCAACCATCGCTACCTTCCTTGATGTAAACTGCAGTTGCAGTCCATGACGAAGTACACAGTGCCAACATGGCTGTATTCACATATGCTACAATAAGAAATACTGTATCTAGGCATCTAATTTTATTCATTTCCCTGGAGAGATTCAAACCCAAAGTTTCTAAATTTATTCAGTTTCCTGGAGAGCTTCAAACCCAAAGACTTGCTGACAGATATTGCAAGTTTCATATGTAATATGAAACTTCAAAGAAGCCATTAAAACACTATAATATTATTAACAAAAAACAGAATATGCATATGAAGCTTCTGAGTTAAAATCGAAAATTATATAAAAGTATCAGAAGAAAAACAAAAGTATTTAGAAACAAGAAAACTACTTAACTTTGCATAGTACCTCAGACACGGAACCTTTACTCTGAATATTGTGTATCACATTATATGAGTTTTTGACAGAATATGAAAGAAAACTAAAAATGTACATGATCAAAATATAAACAGAAATACCAGGTAGAAGTACCGTTACAAGCCCTGAATAACTTTGTGACATATTAGCAAATTTCATTCTTACCAACACATGTGAATCATAAACTAATATCCCAACAGTTCAAAACAGCAAAAATTTAATCACGTAAATAACATTTTTAATATCATTCTTAGTTAAATTGTCATAAATAATAAGTACATGTACCTTTTCTCAAATTAATAAATAACAGGGAGTAAATGACAGCATCATGCGATTTTCAGTGAAACTTACATAACACATGTTTAATATACCATTAGCTCGTTGCACTGATCCCTATTTTCACCGAGAAGTTACAAGAGGGTGTAATACATATGACTTTATGGTAAAGGTTAGCCTATATTTTTTTAAATATGGTGCTACATTCCACAAACCTACAAAATAAACGGGAGATGCAATACAACCTCATCCCATGTCACCTGTTCTAAAGCAAAAGCAAAATTTTAGGAAGAGATTATCAAGCTTTTGCATTCCTATCCCATTTAGATAGCTCTTACAAGGATGTAATACAAGTAAGATACTCTTCATACCACCACCTCAGATAGCACTAAGGAACTTTTGTTGAACACTAACAACTCCTAATTAATACAGTATCTTGTATCATTGCTAAATCATACTAATAATGAAGAAATCCCAATTAAAACTTAAGAATTCATTGCACAAAGGAAAGTGATATAATATATAATATTCAATAACTGAGAGACCAATGCCGGTTCCAAGAAAGAAAAAATGTCAAATCAAAACAATACATTATGTGATTTCTATTTTATGAAAGAAAAGTTTCTCTTTAGTAAATTGCGTCCAGTGTCCAAAGCAGGAAAGTTAGGCATGAATGAACTCTTGATAGAGATAATTATTAATAACATCACAAGACATTATCCAAAAATCAAAATATGTTATCACATCACATAAGCACATCGGCTATTAATATATTATAAATCTAAACTGTGTAATAATTTATTGTACAAAATTATGACCCAAAAAAGCAAATCTCATGTTTGCACAAGAAAAAAAATATAGTTACTGATTTCCTTGAGAGGGTTTAATATGCCGATTAAAATACAATTATTGTAGTAAGTAAAAGCCAAATCAGACACTACCATGCACATAAAACTTTATTATTAGGAATTTCTTGATGTAATTAAAATTTTCACTCACACATAATATTCAACATACAACTTTTGTTTACCTTACCACAGCTTTTCATAAAAACTAAAAATCTTTCCTAGACTACTGTAATAAAGATTTCTAATCAAGTCCACATGCCTCACTTTAACCCTACATGAAATATTTCAGAAAGCATATACAAGAAAATTCATCATTGAAAGTGTTGGTCAAAGAGGCTATAGACTAGGAAAAGAAAATACCAAGAGCATGTAAATGTAAAATTCACAGTTCAGCTGTTCTAATGATCATTACAGCCCTCTGCTAAAAATCTCCCTTCATTTTTTTTACTAACCTGGAGGACTATTACTGATAGCGCTGACGGGTGTGCTCTCTCGTGTGGAGGACGGAGTGCCAACGCTGGAGCCTCCAACACTCGAGGTACCCACGCTCTAGAATATATTGGCATGGCTTAAATGCTAGATATCATACTCAAGTATATTTAACAATTAAACTTTTGATAGTATGGCCTTCTGATTTGAGTAAAAAAGCCAAACTTTTCCACTGTGCTTACTACACAACAGATAAAAAATTAATATTCTTGCAAGTCTCTCACCTTTGCTGATGAAACGAGCAAAGAAGAGAGATGTAAAGTATTTCCACCATTGCTAGATGTTGTCACAATTGGAGGAGGAGACACGGTTTTTGGATTTGACAACTTTGCAACCTTTGCAGGGGGTCCACCAGAGGGTCTGCCATTAAGAGGGTGCTTTCTGGGGAGAGTCCTTGAAATGCTTGGGCCAAAGAATCGTAGGACAGATGACAATGGAAGGTAGTGCGGCTTTTGCCTCTCTTGAGCGGCCTCTGTTACAGGATCTGAAAGAAAAGCATTACAAAATATGTTCTCGAACAAAAATTCGCAGTATTTAAAAGAATTAACAAATCAGCACCCAGAGTGCAATGTTTGGAGAATACTGTATTTCAGAAACATTTCATTTTTTTTAAAGGAGAATTACAGTATCCACGTGGTTAGCGCATGATGGGATGCTTTCAGTTATTTCAGCATATAGTGTCTAAGACCTTTATGGCAATCTGTGAATTAGTTTGAACACGAGAAACTGAAATGGATAAGTTCCAAGGTGAGAAAGTGAAGAAAAAATGCATAAGTAAAGTTCATGTCAGGTATCCAAGGTCACCATATAAAACTACAATTATGGAGTATAATTTTAGTTATGGGGATTAATGGAATATAGCTTTTTTATATAAACAGAATAATAGGGAGGCCGCGTTCCCCTAGGTGAGGTGAGGTTTGGTTAGGTTAGGTAAGGACACACCAACTTTTTTTTTTTTTGACAAATTCCCTCTCCTAAAATTTTACCAATTATTGTTCACTACATAAATATATTTCTAACACTGCAAATTCTAATCTTAAAAATTTATATTAAAAAATATATGTTTCTATACAATTGCGAAATTCTTATCTTCATTAATAAAATTAGAGTATTTCATTCTGATCCAAGGCCTTTAATCGACCAAGACTGACAAACATAACTTATACAGTTGATATAAATAAGAGCCAAACATGAATATAATGAGTGCCAATGTTATTGTACGAAGTGTAAATGCCTGGCACCGCCCCTCGCCCTTCCCCAGTCCTGTCACCAAATGTAAACAAACATGTAAGGGGAGGGTCTTGAGCAATGGGGAAGGGAGGGGTGACTCATTTTATCGCAAATATTAATTCTTAAACAATATTTATAAGCACCAAACTCACGAGGAAGAATCACCGTACCTATATGTATGTCCTCGATATGTTGAATGAGTTCCAAGAGTGTTGGGAAAGACAAATCGCAGCCCTGAAATTTACAAGGGTTCAGCAGAAAGACGGCCATCATCCCCATAATCAGCTGTTGGAAAGGCATCCATAGTTCCAAGTGACATTTTATGTCGTTTTTACATTTTAAAAAAATCTTATTGATAGAAACGTATAAATCTATGAATACAATGGCCATGGACATTCATTCGAATATTTTTTTTATTTTTATTATGTAATTTGAAAGAATGAAATATGTTAATATCTCGTATGACTTCTATGGCTCATCCAAGAGAGAAAACCTTAATAATATCGAAATGTTCTAGTTTGTGCATTCTATTATTCATATACAGGAGTAAAATATGCATTAAAGAATATATAGCATACCATATGGCTGCTATTAAATATTTCAAATAAAAATATTATTGTTAATATAAAATATTTATCATACATAAGAATATTGTTGCTAAAATTATATTAATCAAATAAGATATCAAAGGATTCGGTCAACGCTGACTGGCAGGACTAACTGAACGCGCCCAAGGGCGACGACCGCATGAGGCAGACGACGGTAAAATGCGACGTAGAACGCAGAGAGCGATGCCCTCACAAAAGTTACAGAAGGGAAAAAAATATGAATAACAGTAAAAGAGAAGTCATTGTTCGCTTTTTTTTTTCCCTCCTTACCATAGACAAAGATTTAAAAGGACAATTTAGTCAATGCGACCTAGTAAATCAATGTTGTTGTTATTATTATTATTATTTTATTATTATTATTAGTAGTAGTAGTAGCAGTAGTAGTAGTAGTAGTAGTAGTCAATCATAAACCTTCTCCGGAGGAAGAACAAGAATATCTCTTCGTGTTCCCCTACGCATCGCAAAAGTTGCAAGCTTTTTGTTTTGACTCAGCCAACCCTTTTATAATGGGGATTATGGCTTTTGTGTGTGTATATATATATATATATATATATATATATATATATATATATATATATATATATATATATATATATATATATATATATATATATATATATATATATATATATATAAGAGAGAGAGAGAGAGAGAGAGAGAGAGAGAGAGAGAGAGATAAAAGTAGTAGTAGTAGTAGGGCTTAAACATAAAATATGGTCTTTTAATATTTGTTTAAATTCTAAAAACAAAAATATATGCTTTTAAATATGCCGACTGAGGTAGGTCTCTCCGAAATTATCCTTTTACTCTTTAAACAGAGGCTGGCCTTCAGCAGGAGTAACCGGTTCTCTCTCTCTCTCTCTCTCTCTCTCTCTCTCTCTCTCTCTCTCTCTCTCTCTCTCTCTCTCTCTCTCTCTCTCTCTCTCTCTCTCATAGTGTTAACTTACCAGGTATCTAAACAGATTTATCGTTATATACAATACCCTGACATATCCTTCGTTTCCAAAGTTTGCTAGACACTGATAAAGAGAGATAACCAGTGAAATTCGACAATAATAGATTCCTGCTTTTATCCGTCTCTGAAATTTCATTACAACCATACAAATAATAATAATAATAAAAATATTTTTTTTTCTCTCTCTCATATATATATATATATATATATATATATATATATATATATATATATATATATATATATATATATATATATATATATATATATATATATAAATATATATATATATATATATATATATATATATATATATATATATATATATATATATATATATATATGTGTGTGTGTGTGTGTGTGTGTGTGTGTGTGTGATTACCTAATTGTGATTACCTAATTGTGTTTACGGGAAAGAGCCCAAAGCTCGTATCTTCCCGTCTCCTGATCGGTTCCATTTTTAGACTTAGTGATACTTATCGTACCTGTCCTTAAAACTAGGGATTGAGATAGCATTAACTACCTCCTCGCTTAGCCAATTCCAATTATCAACTACTCTTACACTGAAAAAGTATTTCCTTACATCCTGCAAACAAGTTTTCTTACGAAGCTTCAAACTGTGACCTCTAGTTCTAGAGCCAGCCATATCAAAATATCGATCCCTATCCACTCTATCATAACCATGAAGGAATTTAAAGACTGTCACCATATCCCCCCTCACTCTTCTAGCTTCGAGTGATGGTAAGTCTAATTCCCTCAGCCTCTCATCATAACTGAGATTGCGTATTTCTGGCACCAGTTTCGTGGCATGTCTTTGAACTTTTTCAAGCTTAGCTATGTGCTTTTTCAAGTGCGGATTCCAAAAGGGGGCTGCATATTCGAGTTTTGGCCTCACATAGGTTACATAAATATTTCTGAACATTTCCTTGTCCATGTGCCTGAAGGCTACCCTTACATTTGATAAGAATGCATATGCTGCCCTTACTATGCCATTTATATGTATTTCTGGAGACAAATCTGCCAGTATGTTTACTCCTAGATCTCTCTCGTGTGTGATTACCTAATTGTGATTACCTAATTGTGTTTACGGGAAAGAGCCCAAAGCTCGTATCTTCCCGTCTCCTGATCGGTTCCATTTTTAGACTTAGTGATACTTATCGTACCTGTCCTTAAAACTAGGGATTGAGATAGCATTAACTACCTCCTCGCTTAGCCAATTCCAATTATCAACTACTCTTACACTGAAAAAGTATTTCCTTACATCCTGCAAACAAGTTTTCTTACGAAGCTTCAAACTGTGACCTCTAGTTCTAGAGCCAGCCATATCAAAATATCGATCCCTATCCACTCTATCATAACCATGAAGGAATTTAAAGACTGTCACCATATCCCCCCTCACTCTTCTAGCTTCGAGTGATGGTAAGTCTAATTCCCTCAGCCTCTCATCATAACTGAGATTGCGTATTTCTGGCACCAGTTTCGTGGCATGTCTTTGAACTTTTTCAAGCTTAGCTATGTGCTTTTTCAAGTGCGGATTCCAAAAGGGAGCTGCATATTCGAGTTTTGGCCTCACATAGGTTACATAAATATTTCTGAACATTTCCTTGTCCATGTGCCTGAAGGCTACCCTTACATTTGATAAGAATGCATATGCTGCCCTTACTATGCCATTTATATGTATTTCTGGAGACAAATCTGCCAGTATGTTTACTCCTAGATCTCTCTCGTGTGTGATTACCTAATTGTGATTACCTAATTGTGTTTACGGGAAAGAGCCCAAAGCTCGTATCTTCCCGTCTCCTGATCGGTTCCATTTTTAGACTTAGTGATACTTATCGTACCTGTCCTTAAAACTAGGGATTGAGATAGCATTAACTACCTCCTCGCTTAGCCAATTCCAATTATCAACTACTCTTACACTGAAAAAGTATTTCCTTACATCCTGCAAACAAGTTTTCTTACGAAGCTTCAAACTGTGACCTCTAGTTCTAGAGCCAGCCATATCAAAATATCGATCCCTATCCACTCTATCATAACCATGAAGGAATTTAAAGACTGTCACCATATCCCCCCTCACTCTTCTAGCTTCGAGTGATGGTAAGTCTAATTCCCTCAGCCTCTCATCATAACTGAGATTGCGTATTTCTGGCACCAGTTTCGTGGCATGTCTTTGAACTTTTTCAAGCTTAGCTATGTGCTTTTTCAAGTGCGGATTCCAAAAGGGGGCTGCATATTCGAGTTTTGGCCTCACATAGGTTACATAAATATTTCTGAACATTTCCTTGTCCATGTGCCTGAAGGCTACCCTTACATTTGATAAGAATGCATATGCTGCCCTTACTATGCCATTTATATGTATTTCTGGAGACAAATCTGCCAGTATGTTTACTCCTAGATCTCTCTCGTGTGTGATTACCTAATTGTGATTACCTAATTGTGTTTACGGGAAAGAGCCCAAAGCTCGTATCTTCCCGTCTCCTGATCGGTTCCATTTTTAGACTTAGTGATACTTATCGTACCTGTCCTTAAAACTAGGGATTGAGATAGCATTAACTACCTCCTCGCTTAGCCAATTCCAATTATCAACTACTCTTACACTGAAAAAGTATTTCCTTACATCCTGCAAACAAGTTTTCTTACGAAGCTTCAAACTATGACCTCTAGTTCTAGAGCCAGCCATATCGAAATATCGATCCCTATCCACTCTATCATAACCATGAAGGAATTTAAAGACTGTCACCATATCCCCCCTTACTCTTCTAGCTTCGAGTGATGGCAAGTCTAATTCCCTCAGCCTCTCATCATAACCGAGATTGCGTATTTCTGGCACCAGTTTCGTGGCATGTCTTTGAACTTTTTCAAGCTTAGCTATGTGCTTTTTCAAGTGCGGATTCCAAAAGGGGGCTGCATATTCGAGTTTTGGCCTCACATAGGTTACATAAATATTTCTGAACATTTCCTTGTCCATGTGCCTGAAGGCTACCCTTACATTTGATAAGAATGCATATGCTGCCCTTACTACGTCATTTATATGTATTTCTGGAGACAAATCTGCCAGTATGTTTACTCCTAGATCTCTCTCATTTTCTGTCTCTTGAAGTTGTACTCCAGCCACCGAGTAGTCAAGCTTGGGCCTTCTTGCACTTGTACCCATTCTCATTACCTTACATTTTGAGGTATTGAATTTCATTAGCCACTTTTCTGACCACTCATGCAGATTATTTAGAGCCTCCTGAAGTTCTCTACCATTGTTCTCGGTTTTTACTTTCTTCACAATCTTTGCATCATCTGCAAACATATTCATGAATGAATTTACAGACTCTGGTAGGTCATTTACATATACAAGGAACAAAAGTGGCCCTAAAACTGAACCCTGTGGAACTCCACTACTAACTCTTCTCCATTCAGACACTGAGTGTCTTACTCTAACCCTCTGTTCCCTTCCTTCTAAGTAAGTTTTTATCCATTCCAAGACATTTCCACCTATTCTAGCCATTGATTGCAGCTTCCTAATAAGTCTCCCATGTGGAACAGTGTCAAACGCTTTCTGGAAGTCTAGGAATATGCAATCTGCCCAGCCCTCTCTTTCCTGTAAGATTTGGCTTACCTCATCATAAAATTCTAATAAGTTTGTTACTGTTGATCTTCCTTCTCTGAAGCCATGTTGCCTCACTGACAAAAAGTTGAAGGATTCCAAGTGAAGAGAGATATGTTTCCTTAGTAGTTTCTCCATAAGTTTGCAAACTATGCTGGTCAAGGAAACTGGTCTATAGTTCAGAGCCGTATCCCCCCTTCCCTTCTTGAAGATAGGTATCACATTTGCTTGTTTCCAGCATCTTGGAATCTCCCCCGACTCCAGTGACTCCTTAAATATGATACTTAGTGCCACTGATATTGTGTTTGCGCATTTTTTAAGCACATGAGGGGATATGTCATCAGGACCTGTAGCTTTATGAACATCTAAATCCATCAACGCTTTGCATACCTCTGTGGCTGTAAGGTTGATGTTCTCTAATACCGGCCCTTGAGCTTCTATCACTGCAATCTGAGGGGGTGGGGTATTTTCTACTGTAAATACTGACTGAAACTCCTTGTTCAATTCTGTGTGTGTGTGTGTGTGTGTGAGAGAGAGAGAGAGAGAGAGAGAGAGAGAGAGAGAGAGAGAGAGAGAGCCTTGTTAATAGGGCTACCCCCCAGACTCCCATGTAAAGTTAAATAACCTCATATATTATTAGATTAGGTTAGGTTTGGTGACTTGCTTCCTCCTAGACTTTTAAATGTTAAAACAGGAAACACAATGATGGATATCTTACATAGATAATAACGAAAAATTGTGAAAAAGTTTCTTTCCTGTAGATTTCGTTGATCGCCATTTTAAATAAAATCGCATGTTAACACTTTCAACTGGCGTATTTCTAATCATCACTGATATGGTCATGTCGTTAGGAGAGATGAACAGTATGTTGGGAGGAGGGTGATGGAAATGGATAAACAGGGTAGGAGAGGGAGGGGGAGACCAAAGCGTAGGTGGATGGATTGCATCAATGACGACCTGAGGTCTAAAGGTTTGTTGGGTGATGAGGTATGGGACAGGAACATATGAAGAACACTGGCCAGAAACATCGACCCCACATAAAAGTGGGAAAAGATGTAGACGAACAAGACTGCTGTTGGTTTCTTGTTCGAAGGACTGGCGTTAACTGTAATCGCATCTGGCAAATACAAATGTCTATCATAGAGTAATTAACCTATAATCTGCATAAATATACTATTACAAGCCATTAAATGATAATCTGCCTCTTAGAGATAACAAGCGATAGTTACTCATTAAGCAGTGTATGTGTGTGTGCATATATATATATATATATATATATATATATATATATATATATATATATATATATATATATATATATATATATATATATATATATATATATATATATATATATATATATATATATATACACACACACACACACACTAGCTTTCATGTGGATAACAGTGTGGTTAGCAGTGTATTATTACATGACGGTTTCATTGTGTGTGTGTGATTACCTAATTGTGATTACCTAATTGTGTTTACGGGAAAGAGCCCAAAGTTCGTATCTTCCCGTCTCCTGATCGGTTCCATTTTTAGACTTAGTGATACTTATCGTACCTGTCCTTAAAACTAGGGATTGAGATAGCATTAACTACCTCCTCGCTTAGCCAATTCCAATTATCAACTACTCTTACACTGAAAAAGTATTTCCTTACATCCTGCAAACAAGTTTTCTTACGAAGCTTCAAACTATGACCTCTAGTTCTAGAGCCAGCCATATCGAAATATCGATCCCTATCCACTCTATCATAACCATGAAGGAATTTAAAGACTGTCACCATATCCCCCCTTACTCTTCTAGCTTCGAGTGATGGCAAGTCTAATTCCCTCAGCCTCTCATCATAACTGAGATTGCGTATTTCTGGCACCAGTTTCGTGGCATGTCTTTGAACTTTTTCAAGCTTAGCTATGTGCTTTTTCAAGTGTGGATTCCAAAAGGGGGCTGCATATTCGAGTTTTGGCCTCACATAGGTTACATAAATATTTCTGAACATTTCCTTGTCCATGTGCCTGAAGGCTACCCTTACATTTGATAAGAATGCATATGCTGCCCTTACTACGTCATTTATATGTATTTCTGGAGACAAATCTGCCAGTATGTTTACTCCTAGATCTCTCTCATTTTCTGTCTCTTGAAGTTGTACTCCAGCCACCGAGTAGTCAAGCTTGGGCCTTCTTGCACTTGTACCCATTCTCATTACCTTACATTTTGAGGTATTGAATTTCATTAGCCACTTTTCTGACCACTCATGCAGATTATTTAGATCCTCCTGAAGTTCTCTACCATTGTTCTCGTTTTTTACTTTCTTCACAATCTTTGCATCATCTGCAAACATATTCATGAATGAATTTACAGACTCTGGTAGGTCATTTACATATACAAGGAACAAAAGTGGCCCTAAAACTGAACCCTGTGGAACTCCACTACTAACTCTTCTCCATTCAGACACTGAGTGTCTTACTCTAACCCTCTGTTCCCTTCCTTCTAAGTAAGTTTTTATCCATTCCAAGACATTTCCACCTATTCTAGCCATTGATTGCAGCTTCCTAATAAGTCTCCCATGTGGAACAGTGTCAATCGCTTTCTGGAAGTCTAGGAATATGCAATCTGCCCAGCCCTCTCTTTCCTGTAAGATTTGGCTTACCTCATCATAAAATTCTAATAAGTTTGTTACTGTTGATCTTCCTTCTCTGAAGCCATGTTGCCTCACTGACAAAAAGTTGAAGGATTCCAAGTGAAGAGAGATATGTTTCCTTAGTAGTTTCTCCATAAGTTTGCAAACTATGCTGGTCAAGGAAACTGGTCTATAGTTCAGAGCCGTATCCCTCCTTCCCTTTTTGAAGATAGGTATCACATTTGCTTGTTTCCAGCATCTTGGAATCTCCCCCGACTCCAGTGACTCCTTAAATATGATACTTAGTGCCACTGATATTGTGTTTGCGCATTTTTTAAGCACATGAGGGGATATGTCATCAGGACCTGTAGCTTTATGAACATCTAAATCCATCAGCGCTTTGCATACCTCTGTGGCTGTAAGGTTGATGTTCTCTAATACCGGCCCTTGAGCTTCTTTCACTGCAATCTGAGGGGGTGGGGTATTTTCTACTGTAAATACTGACTGAAACTCCTTGTTCAATTCTTTGCAGATCTCTTCGTCCGTCTCAGTGATGCTTCCATCCGCTCTCTTTAGCCTTAAAACCTGTTCTTTTACCTTCAGTTTTCCTCTGATAAAGCTGTGGAAAAGCTTGGGATTTTCTTTAGCCTTCCTGGTGATGTCCCTCTCATAATCTCTCTCTGCCTCTCTCCTTTTACTTAGGTAGTCATTTCTTGCTCTTTTGTAGGTTTGCCAGGCATTTATGTTTTTTCTCCTCCTATACCTTTTCCAGCATTTGTCTCTCCACTCCTTAGCTCTTTTACACCCATTATCGAACCATTTCTCTCTGGCATGAATTACACCTACTTTGGTGACAGGTATGCAGCAATCTACTATCTTCCCATATTTCTCACAAAAGATGTCATACATTTCTTGTACAGATTTGTTGTAAAATAAGGTTCTCCAGTCAATAACTGCAAAAAGCTCATTTATTTTGATGTAATCTCCTTTCGGATAGTTCCTCCTCATGTCCTCAGTGCCTCTACTCTCAGGAAGAATGTCTTCAATGATATACTCCATCAACAACACACAGTGGTCACTCTTTCCAATTGGTGGTTCATACTCAATATTTTCAATATCCAACACATTATCTGTGAACACTAGATCAAGTAGTGATGGCTCATCCCCACCCCTGGCTCTTGTTGGTTCCATTACATGTTGGTGTAGGAAATTCCCTTGTACGCAATCTAGGAATCTTGCCCCAAATGAGTCCTCACCACTGTGTGGGTCAAGATTTATCCAATCTATCTCTTTATGATTAAAGTCTCCCATAATCAAAATCCTACATTTTTTCTCCCGTGCCATGTTAACAACTGAGTTTATGACTTCAATAGTACCTATATGACTTTCCTCATAAATTTCAAGCCTATTTTGGTTCCTTGGTGGGTTGTATACAACAGTTATTATAATGCTCTCTGACCCAGTATTTATGCGAGCAACAAGAAATTCCCTGAACTCACTTTCTATAGCCAAGTTTATTTCTTCAACTTGAATCCTCTCACTTATGAGCAGTGCTATCCCTCCACCAGTCCTCTCAGATCTTTCGACCCTTAGTATTCTGAAGCCCTTAGGAAAAACTGTGACACTGTTTATGTCCTCACTCAACTTAGTCTCTGTAATTGCTACTATATCTGCCTTACTGTTGTGAATCCTATCATTTAATTTTACTGCCTTACCAGCTAATCCATCAGCATTTGTGTATAACAATCTTAATGAGGCCCCATCCCCTGATCTTCTGTCATTATCTTCTTTATCTCCCCTTTGTCTGGAAGTATTCTGTAACGAAAATTTTTCTTCTCTTCTTCATTTCTTTCATCATTTAACCTTCTTGCCTCTTGCAACAAGTTTTTGATCTTTCCCATCTCTTCCTGTGTTCTGTATCGTCTAATGAACACTTCTTTGCATTCTTGAAGGTCTTTTAGACTTTTTTTTCTCAACAATATTTCCCTACATGTTTCCCCTCTCTCAAAGGTTACTTTTGTTGGTCTCGGCTTTCCTTCCCTCGAATATTTACCTAGTTGGTGTATGTTTAAAATATCCTCAGGACCACATACTACTCCAAGCTTTCTTATCAGGTCTACAACGCTAGCTTTATTTTCTTCAAGTCTCCCCTGCCATGTTGGCTCCTGGGATTCACTTATGCCTGAGATTACCACTGTCTTCTCCTTATCAAGTGCCTGTCTGATGAGTGGGTTTGCCCTTTCCATCACAACGTCTTTCATTTTTTCGATTACTGTCTCTTTATAGTCAACTGTTTGTATGTTATCCAGTGCCACCACCTTTACAGCCTCTTTTACTGCCACATTTCCCTTTAGTGCATCAGCAAAGGACGTTTCCATGGCATCATTTTCCATATTCAGCTCCTGGAACTCTTTTCTGAACTGTTCAATGTTTTCCTTAATCTGGACATTCCAAGCAGCAATCTCGTCTCTCTCAGAAGAGAGCAGTGAACTAACATCTAATTCCTTTAGGTTGTCATTCAGCTGTTTGTTTTTATCTTCTTGTTTAGAAATTCTAGATTCTAGTTGACTCTTTTCCCCTTCCAGCTTCTTTATTCTTTTTTCTAGTTCCTTTCTCTCCTGCCCTTGTGCTTTATTTGCTTCCTCCAAAGATCTTATTTGTTCTCTGAGTGTTTCATTCTCTTTCATTTCTCCATCCATATTCCGAATTTTATCATCAAGGCTTATAACCATTTCCTCTAACTTCTTGATTCTCTGTTTAAGTCCTGTGTGTGTGTGTGTGTGTGTGTGTGTGTGTGTGTGATTACCTAACTGTGCTTACGGGAAAGAGCCCCAAATTACTAACTTCCCGTCTCCGGATCGGTTCCAATTTGCACTTCGTAATACTTATCACACTTGTCCTTAAAACTATGGATTGAGTTAGCATTAGTTACCTCCTCGCTTTGCGAATTCCAATTGTTAACTACTCTTACACTAAAAAGTACTTCCTTACATCCTGCAAAGAAGTTTTCCTACAAAGTTTCAAACTATGAAATCTTGTTCTAGTGCCAGCCATATCAAAATATCGATCCCTGTCCACTCCATATAACCACGAAGGAATTTAAAAATTGTCACCATATCTCTTCTGAATTTTCTAACTTCGAGTGATGGTAAGTCTAATTTCTTCAGCCTCTCATCATAACTGAGATTGCGTATTTCTGGCACCAGGTTTTTTTTTTATGATTATGACCCCAGGACGGGCCAAAAAAATTAAAATAAAACAGCTCCCACCAAGCCTGGGCACGAAGAATACATTAAGTAAAAAGTAACAGATGGAGAGTGTAATGACTTGTCAGAAGAGAAGGGATAATAAGAGGTGTGTAATGAATATCCAAGAATAGTCAGTGTTGATGTAGGCATAAAATATAACCGTAACTGAAGGAAGACTTAACATCGAACTGTCCTGGACAGTCCTAATAAAGTTTAAAAATCCTTCTCCTGTAGTAACGCAACGGGCGACTGTTGCCATGGACCAACCTACTACATGCAAAATTGTGCGTGTATATATATATATATATATATATATATATATATATATATATATATATATATATATATATATATATATATATATATATATATATATATATATATATATATATATATATATATATATAGGTAGTCACCGTGGCTCAAGCGGTAGCGACCGCGACTTTGAGGGATCAGGTCGAGGGTTCGCGCCCCGTCACGGTCTAAGGTTAGCAAAGGCATGCACTCAGGGTAACGATTACATCTGCCAAAACAAGTCCTTCGCAAGAAGGCAAAATTAAAAGCTAAATGCAATAATAGTTTTAAAAAAATATATTATATGCAACCACATAAATACAAATTGAAAAGTAAAATAAGTACAAAATTTTCACTTCGTTCGAGTATATTTTGTCAAAGCATCATTCCCCATTTTTTTATATTCATTGTCTGCACACGTGTTCACACTAAGCAATATAAACGCGTTTCAACACTTATTACGGGTGATGATCATGTTCAATCCTGGATTATGTAATCGGCCGAGAATGCTGAGAACATGAATTTCTGCACTCAAAAGCAGGTTTTGCCAACATTTTAGTTGTAAATTAATATCTGTAATCTTGAATTACAAAAGCAAACTTTGTTAAGGTAACATAATGCTTTATGAACTCATTTCTGTTTGTAATTTGTTAGATAAATAAAATTATGCTCAATACAGGTTAGCAACAAAGGTCATACATATGCTCTATCTAGGGCACCAAGCAGCGATTCAAAGGACATTCAATAGCAAGCAAGCAATGTAATTACGTTCAATACGGGGCCCACGGGGGCAAGCAGAGATTATGCTCCTTATGGGGCGAAATCACATGATCCACTCCACCTTTGACAGAGTCATTCTGAAGGTTGGGTCTGAGTTGGGTAGATTCCATTTCAGCGGCTTTTCTTCATTGTTTTCTAGCTAAATCTAGGAACACTTAGTGCCTAGAATGAAAGTTCTCCTATTTTTAGCCCTTGTGGCCATAGCCACGTCGGAATTAACAAGGTAAATATCGTACATTCGGTATATATGAATAATAAATGTTGTCAGTTTTGTTTGCTTTGCCATTTGTTTACAATTGTGCATGGTTACTTATTTGACGAATTTGCACGTAATTTTCGTGTTTTTGTTATGGCTATTGAACATTTATTGCAATTTAAATATAGGATGACATTGGTATCTAAATTTAGAATTCTTAATCGATATCAAAACCTTATAAACGAAATTTCTTTTCTGTAGGCATATCGCGGTTGTTGAATCGCGACATTTTTGGGGCTTCATTTCGGGGGTCTGGGGCGTATATTCGAGACAAATTGAGACATTGAACACACAATATAAAGCTGGCAAAATTAATCTCTTGCATTAAAAAGAACATATAATATTTGGCAAACTTACAACATAGCAAATTAAATAAAGAAAAAAAAGCCTAATGTCATACTAGACTTGTTTAGAGAGCTTTAACAGTAAGTATTATAGTAGCAAAGGTTATAATTGATATACATACATCTTGTCATACACACAAAAGAACTTGATTGTCATGTTAATAGGTAAATTAAATTACATTTTGATACTGATATTTCGGGTTGTATGTCTTGCAGAACACACACACACACACATATATATATATATATATATATAATATATATATATATATATATATATATATATATATATATATATATATATATATATATATATATATATATATATATATATATATATATATATATTAAAGAGTGAGTGAGTGTGTGTGTGTGTATTTTTACCCCCAATACCAAAGGTTCATGTTAGGTTATCCTAAGTAAATTTTGATGGTTATGGATGGTGTATGTTGATACTAGGTAAGAGGTCAATCTGTTGCCCCCACTGAATTTTCCGACCACCCTCATCATTGATCTCAGGGTCAAGTAACTATGTATATATATCACTGACCTCAGGGTCAAGTAACTATACCTGAAGTAAAACCAATTCCCTTTGATATATATCTACATTCTAATCCTTTATATAATAACGAAGTATTACTTAGTAAAATTTAAACTACCTACTCGATGGATCAATTACTTTTTAAAAGGCCAAATAGATTCTTCCATCTCATAGGTTGGTAAGATCAACTCGATGCTACTTCCGCTTGTTATCTACAAGGAAAAAATATCTACTAGGTTAGTTTAGGATACGAAGTAGATTCATGACACGTAGATGACAAGCGAAAGTGGCACCGATCATCTCTATAATCCAGTTTAATAGACTAGCCCAATCTAAAGACCAGTTGACAGCCATGATACAGCTTTGGGGATTAGTTTATAAGTTTATACTCTATCAGTTTCTTTTAATAAATTTATTACAGTACAGTATATATCTTTGAAATAATTGAATTACTTATGAAATTCATGGCATTGATTTAGTTTTGAGGGTGGGAATATTTCATGCACTAAAGCAATACTGTACCTTGGAGAAGTAGATTTTTTTTTTTACATAAATGCTGTGGATTACAAGTTATATATTATGTATGTAATGTACAGGAATATACATTATTATAGATATGTACCAACCCCTTACAGTGCAGTTGTTTAAGTCTGGCTCTCTGAGGTGGAAATGTGCAAGTACAAAAGCTCCCCTACTTACGAACAATTGAGTTACAAACATTCGCAGATACAAACAAAAACCTACCCATTATCTACCTATGTATTATTGTACATACTGTATTATAGCATTATTTTTTATGTATTAGAATTTATTAATACTGTATGCATTGTTTTTTTGTAGTGATTGTCTTTAGTCTAAGTACTGTATAGTACTGCATATGTATGTACTGTACTGTACAAGGGGTCCTCGACTTATGTCAGAGTTCCGTTCCTGAAATATAATGTAACCCAACTTTTAGTGTAAGTTGGAACGCCTCTAAATAAGCATCTTTGCTAATGCATTAGCAAAGTTTCTCCCATTTCCATGCATTTCATTGTCTTTAATTTCACTTTCATGGTGATGGCTTTCCTTTTCTGCCATTAAAAGAATCTTCTTTATGCTTAGGAGACATAATAGAGTCCAAAAATTATAAAAA
Organism: Halocaridina rubra; assembly: GCA_037179515.1. Lineage (NCBI taxonomy): Eukaryota > Metazoa > Arthropoda > Malacostraca > Decapoda > Atyidae > Halocaridina > Halocaridina rubra. Next base: position 70,792 of record JAXCGZ010003866.1, read on the forward strand.
AAGAAGCAAAATAATTTATGGGAGTTGCATTGTAACTACAAAATACCGTAACTTAAGGACATCGTAAACCGAGGACCCTCTGCTTTTTTTTTCAACCTAAACACAACTTATAAACAACTCTGCTCACAAATGAACTTCTGGAACCTAACTTGTTCGTAAGTAGGGTAGTGTCTACACTCATGAACCATTTAATATACAAGTTTGTTTCAAAAATTAAATTTCATAAGAAAACAGTCCATTGAATATACTGCGCGCAGTTTGTACACTGAAATGCCTAAATAGCCAAACTTTGTAATTTACTGCTGTAGGAAGAAAAGCAATACTGTATTGTACTAACATTAGTCATTAATGCTGGTGTTACTTTTCATTTAGGTAGCAGTGAAATTGTAATAAGTAGCATAAAAGTAGCATTTTGTATTACAGTACTTTTTTGTGTGTGTAATGTCAGGATGGCCAAAAAAAAGAAAAAAAAAGTCCTCATCGGGCCTGGGCACTAAGAAAACACATTCAAGAGAAACAGAGATGGAAAGTGTTGTGATTTGTCAGATGGGAAGGGATAAGAGATGTGAAACAATTATCTGAGGATATTCGGTGTTGATGTCATGAAAAAGAACCGTGACTGTAGGAGGACTTAAGATCTAACTGTCCTAGACAGTCCTTACACAATGGGTGACTGGTGCCATGGGCTAACCTACTACATGGTAAATATAACTAGGATGGATTTTAAGCTGTTGAAAATATGATCATATGATCATCTGAATTTTGGAGTACAGTATTTTAGAATCTTGAGTATTTTAACTGTGTTGTAACATAAAAGTATATTCTATGGTTAATTAGATAAATTCTCCCTAACCATGTTGGATTGCATGCTTCCTGGCTTATTTGCTAGCATTTATTTAAACTACCTCGTGACAAAAGTTGAAACATACGATACTCTCTACCTCTTTCAAATGAAATTGGAACTTGAAAATTATTTATTGAGCTCTGAAACATTTTCCTTTCACATATCGTATTCATATTACTTGACAAAATGTCTTTATAAGGATTTATTCAATGACTGTACATACGAGTACTGTATTGTATAACTGCGGGCCACAAGTGGAAGGTCCGCTCACCCTCAAGGGTGAACATCCAACAAAAAAAAAAAAGTATTGTATATCAGAGATGCGTTGGCCAATTGTACTTATGTAGTCATTCTAGAATCACTTTTATAGGGCCTCTTATCATCTTTCTATAGATTTGTAGATATTTTGAAGAAGGGTTCTGATAAAAGAATATTTAATTTAGAAAACTAACTTGTTTATGCTAATAAGTATTTTGGGTCTCTTGAGGTTAAATTTTCATAATTAAACTTTATTTTATGAGATTTCAAAGTTTTGTCATTTTTCTATTTTAGGATTCCTCTGAGGAAATTTAAAACAGCCCGGCAGAGTCTGAGAGAAGTGGATACTTCTATCAAAATCACGAGAAGACGGTGGGGTAATGGAGGACCCATGCCAGAACCCTTGTCTAATTATATGGATGTAAGTTTTTCTGTTTTTTTTTATATTTGTTCAGTATATATTTTGAATAAATAGAGTTGAGATCTTTGTCTTCTTAGAATTGGGGTTAATCCATTTTTTCTTCTCTTCATTAACTAATCATTTATATGTTCTGCATAAAATAGATACAGTATAATATTTTCTAGCTAATAATTTAGATTTTTCCAATAATTTCTTCATTCCTTGGAGCAATATTAAATTGTAAGTCAGTGAGCACACTCCTACAAATATAAATGTATATCTCCGTTCATAGTTAAATGTAGGAGGATTTATTTTCTCAAGTGGGAGCGTATAACTTAATTTTTTTTCACATTTAACCCTTAGGTATAGATGCGTGTTTCTTGGACATGTGACTGCATTGTATTTCAGATTTTTTTTTTTTTTTTAGAGTGCAAGTTATATATATATATATATATATATATATATATATATATATATATATATATATATATATATATATATATATATATATATATATATATATATATATATATATATATATATAAACTTTCTCTTACTTTTTTATAGTGAAACCACTCATAGCCCTAGTGAAATATTTAATATTGCTTCAGTGATTAATATTCGCAAATCCATTATGGAATTTACTGTGCTGTAATTGATGTTTTCCTTTATGGTCACTTATCTTTAGCTAAAGGATAAATGTAGACATTTTTTTTCTATTTCACCACCTAGGCTCAGTACTATGGCCCAATAAGTATTGGCACTCCTCCTCAGTCCTTCCGAGTCGTGTTTGATACAGGTTCATCAAATTTGTGGGTTCCTTCCAAGCAGTGCCACCTTACTAATATTGCTTGCCGTAAGTACCGTCACTGATACGTTTAAGAGACAGAAAAGAAGACATTTTAGTAATTTCCAAGTAACTTTGGCGTTGATAACTGTACAATGTATCAGAACAGCCAAAATTATCACAAATTTGAAATGGATAATGTGTATTATTACATATGGTGTGCTTACTGGCTAGTACAGTGGTAAAGCGCTGGCTTCGCATTCACGAGGTCGAAAGATCGGTTCCCGTCCAAGACCGAGAGTTTAAGCTGTTTACTGGCAGGAACTGCTGTGATTGGACACCACAGTGGGGGGTTGGGGCTTGCCCTGGCTGACGAATACCCATTGTATTGAAATGGAAATAAAGTTTGTTTGTTTATTGTGTAATATAGGAGGCTTATTGCTGACTGTAAAAGTGAAATGTACACTGTGATTCATTTTAGCTTGATGTGTGATTCATTTCCTGTGTCAGCATTTAAAGAGATGATGATGATACATATACTGTTTTCTGTTCATGCTATGTTTAATATGTATATATTATAGTGTTAAAGTGATTTAATATAATGTTTATAGATACAGTAATTGTAGGTATTTTTAAATTATTGCTCCAATATTTAGCTTGTTTAATTTAAGATTGTAAGTATGTTAAACATAATATTTATTCAGATATCTTAAATCTGTCTTCCAAGAGAGAGAGAGAGAGAAAGAGAGAGAGAGAGAGAGAGAGAGAGAGAGAGAGAGAGAGAGAGAGAGAGAGAGTGTACACACATTCTGCTGCAATCCCTCTTATAAGCAGAAGGTTGAGTTAAGCAGTCTCCCTAATAGCTTGGGTGTAGGTTATGGTTTTCCTACCAGAATATTCCCTCGTATTTCTTAACTATTGATTGGAGGAAAACGTGACATGGAGGCCTTATCGTTATCCATACTAGTTGAAATAAGCTATGCTTTTGGGAGGCAGAAGACTGTATTTATTTTCTTTTCCAACAGTATGTCATATCTTCACTCTTATATAAGTTGTTAGGTTTATATGAGTTTGTGTCTTCTCTCTTTATATAAATTCCAGGTTGAATTTAGGTTGTAACATGATATAAACAATATGCTATTCATGTTGGCTCTCACTCCTTTGTAAATTGATAAGTTCTAAACAATTTGAGCTTGTATAAGGAATTTTAAACCATCACAAGTGCATTGACATAATTTCTTTACTGTTGAATTTTTTCATGACTTGATGATGTAGCTAATTTTTTCTTAAAGCAATTATCTCCATTAATTATGGATTTCTTGAACACGCAGTGATTCACAACAAGTACGATGCGAGAAAATCCTCCTCCTACAAAAAGAATGGAACAGAATTTGCCATCCAGTATGGCTCTGGGTCTCTTTCCGGCTATCTCTCCACAGATACAGTCACTGTAAGCTCAGAAATAGATATCTGCTATTGTAACTAGGAAATCCGTTTTTGTGTTATTTATGCATTCATGATATATGTATATTATATTTTTTATAGATAACTATATGATATAATTGGAGTGGATTATTATGAGTAATAATTCATAGATAATATATATATATATATATATATATATATATATATATATATATATATATATATATATATATATATATATATATATATATATATATATATATATATATCTCAGTGCCTGATTGTTATATAAAACAGTACATTCTATCCAACATTTAGGTTGGCTCTGTTGTTATAAAAGACCAGACGTTCGCAGAGGCTCTGAGCGAACCTGGCCTGGCTTTTGTTGCGGCCAAATTCGATGGCATTCTTGGTATGGGGTATGACCGTATCGCTGTTGATGGTGTGACTCCTGTTTTTTACAACATGGTAAATCAAAAGTTGCTGCCAGCCCCAATCTTCAGTTTCTACTTGAACAGGTATTATTAAGAGGGTTCCTTTCTCATTTCATTCAGTAGCAGTGTGGATTAGGAGTGATATTTTGGTAGTGAGGAGTAATAAGTGAAAAAAGCCCTGTGCTGTAATATAGAAATTTAATTTTAGATGAAGTCAGACATAAGAGGGTAAATGGGCTATTTAATTGTGGTCTGTGAACGCATTTAAAATTGTGTACTATCACTTGTTGAATGAAACACTGATTAATAATATAACATTAATCTCTAAGTGAATTTATTACTATAACGTTTATTTATGTGATTGCATTTTTTTGTTCGGAATGTTCATTGGAATCAGGTTAAGTAAAAATAGCCTTAGGAGTTTAAAAGGGGTACATCTATTGATGGGGAAGAAGCATTTTATACTATTATCACTTGCCTGTTTTAGGAGTGACTAAAAGGTTTAGAGGAACTGGCAAACATTCACTCCTTAATTTTTTTTTCTTACTGCAAAACAACTGATGTAAAAGGTGAGGATTTATAGGGTGTCATGAAGCCTTGCTACACGTATATGTTTTTGAAACATTCTTGAAGTTGGAATTTTGCACATTAGGCCCTCCTTTAGCACAGGTGCAAGTATAGATAATAGGTGTAAAATGTAGGAAGGGAGCAGCACTCATTGAGATTGAGAAAGTACTTAGAGTAGGGTAGTAGTTATGAAATGCAATATATTCTTAGTAAATTACATGCATTTAGATTCCATTCTAATCTAATTGCAAACATCTTATTGTTTATATATGTTATAATAGGCACATATCTTTTTGCTTTCATCTTGTAGTACTTCACATATGCCTTTTGAATGTCTTATTTTTACTCGCTCAGGAATCCTGATGCGGCTGAGGGTGGTGAACTGATCCTAGGAGGTTCGGATCCTAAATATTACACAGGCGACTTTACTTATGTATCTGTGGACCGCCAGGGATATTGGCAGTTCAAGATGGACGGGTAAGTTGAATCTAAGGTTAGTTTGCATGTCGTTGACAAAGCAGAGTAAAACAAAGACCAAGAGGTTACATTTTGGAGACTTCATTCCAGACTTGGTGAAGTTTTATTGAAGACTTGATGAAGAATTACTTTGATCAAAATGGTCAGTTTATGTGCAGTTCATGCAGGCCGCATAGTAATACGTTGTTATCTCAGGGGACTTATTATAAAGATGAGGTCAGGATGCAACCTGAGGGGTATTTTTAGCTTTATAAAGATAAGAATCATGGTAATGCCTGGCCGAGCCTCTATTTTGATCCTGTGTGTGATTGACAGGAAAGGCAACAGTACAAAGTATAGTATATTTGTAGAAATCGATCCTTATTTTTGTAGAAATACAGTACTGTGGATGTAAGTTTGTTCAGATTTGGCATTTACCAGTGGCTATATCTTTATAGTAATTTATTTTGAAGGATATATATTTGATATAATCTTTTAACATTTCAGTATGATGATGGCTGGTGCATCTGTGCCATTTTGCCAGGGCGGTTGTGAAGCCATCGCTGACACAGGTACCTCCCTCATCGCTGCTCCATCAGAGGAGGCGAGACTTATTAACAAGAAGGTACGGTATTTCCAGTAATGGTGGAATAGTGGATAATGTATACAAGTTCTTGTTGTATCAGTTAGAATAATTATATAGACAGTTATTGAGTTGTGTCCTGCTATGATGATTAGTACCAAAGGTACCAAGTTAGGCTCCTCACTGCGTTTAGTGCAACTTCTCTTTCCTATTTTTGGATGAGAACAGAGTGCTACGTCTTTTCCACTCAGCAGACTTTGAATACACCCTTACTTTTTTAAGGTCAGCCAATTACCAGGGCCACAGCTCTGTATAAAAATAATATAGGTTATTATGTGAGTAAGTGATTGAAATGATTTTTTGAGATCAGCCATTTATATGAGAAAAACTCCCAAACCCACGGCTCTAAGGGTAGAGCTATGAAATTGTTAGAAGTGCATCGTTTTTAGATCTTGGAATAAAATAATGTCAACATGTCCCTGCAAGTTTGTTGGTAAATTATTGTAGAATTTAAGGTTATGATTTAGGTATTCAAACGACTGCAAACGGCTTCGTCTTTCATATGTAATTACCTAATCAGCCCTCTAGAATGTATTAATAATTTATAGTGCAATTACAAAATACTAAATTCGTCCTGTATGTGGTTTTGAGTACAAATATTCGCTATTAATTTTGCTTGCTCATGACAAAAAGTGATAGTAAGCATCTCATTACACGGTAAGTAAAGTCTTTAGTTGCAAATAATGTATGTATTTGTAGAGATAAAAGTGATAGTGATAAAATATAGACACTACAAAGAAATGGAATTAAGCATTAAAATGCTGATTAGTGATGTACCAAAAACAAAGCTTTTGCTACTGTTTATTACATTCAGTCATAGTTCATCTGAAAAGTGCATGAATAATTTCTTTCATTTTTGCTAATTATGATAAGAGAGAAAACAACTTGTGTATATATATATATATATATATATATATATATATATATATATATATATATATATATATATATATATATATATATATATATATATATATATACTGTACATTGACACTTGAATGCTCCTGTTTTATAATTCTAGTTGCAGATAGTGTTTCCTAATTTTTCTTGTTCATGTGTGTTAATGCATCAGCTGGGTTAAATTATTTGTGTCATTATTTTTTAGTTATAACTTTCTGCTTTCACATACACAGTACTCCAATTCACTCTTAACCTATGTCATTTGATATAAGAGGAGCTTTGAAGCATATTTAAGTCATTAGGTCGGTGATCTAGACATTCTTTGTTGATTCAAGAACCTATTTGTACCTGTTTATTACTTTCAGATTGGTGCAAAACCCATAATGGGAGGTGAGTGGTCAGTGGACTGTAACTTGATTCCTAATCTTCCAACGATTTCCTTCATCTTGAATGGGAAGCCTTTTACACTGGAGGGCAAGGATTATATTCTCAGGGTAAGATATGACTTTCTCAATAAGAGTTCAGTAATTCAGGTGCATAATAATGTAACTTATGAATGCCACCCGAGAACGGAACACAGATGATACCAAGTTCTTGGCAGGTGAAAGGTAGTTATTATCTGCTAAAATTTCGTACCAGTGTTTTGAATAATTATAACTACATTATGTACTGTCTTGGATTGACTTGTATCTCTGTCATTGTAGTTATTCTTGATACACTGTTGTGACTTTGAAGATTCATTATGCAAAAAATTGTTTTATACCTTTAACATGAATTAAGTTGGTGATAACTTACATATCCATATATGCAACTCAATATTCTTTGTAGACAAAATATATAAGATATATCATTTATATTATATTTTTATAAATGTGCTTAGTTTTCATTCCTTAAAAACGTCTGAATCCATAGCAGTACCTTGAATGACTGGTCTTGTTTCCCAGTTAACGCTCTATTCCATCCAATCACTTGATTGACAGCACACGCAGTGTTCACCTGGTCAGGTTGGGATTGGCTTCACCCGTGTCTTTTGGTTGTTCTGTCTTATTCACAAAAATAATGTTTCTCATTTATTTGCTGTGGGTTTTGTATAAATCAGATGATTAATTTTTTGTTTGCACATACATATGGCTTTCCGCTCGGGTTAACTGGTTGACCACAACTAATGGAAGAGACTTAATTTTAAAAAGAAATAAAAAAACAACTCATTTTGGTATATGTGACATTCACTTGAAGTCACAACTACAGATGCTGTATATTGTGGTAATATCACTATCATCTGTTATCTTTGTCTTGTGCTCTGTTTTCCTACGCATTGGATGATAAACGTTTATTTTTCCAGGTGAGTCAGTTTGGACATGTGACATGCCTCTCAGGTTTCATTGGCCTTGATGTACCTCCTCCCATGGGCCCCATCTGGATCTTGGGTGATGTTTTCATTGGAAAATTCTACTCAGAGTTTGACCTTGGAAACAATAGGGTTGGTTTTGCTACAGCCGCCTAAATGAGCAAATACCTTATGTTTCTCGGCAGTTTCAAGCATCTACTTTGTGTGTTGGGAAATTATTGGAATGACAAATGAAAATTTGAGATATGTAAGTAGGGGTAATTATACAATAGTGTGATTGAAATGAAATTTTTTGAGACCATTTGGTTGTGATAAGCAGAGCTACATCAGCTTATAGGCACTGTGTATGTTAAACAATTTTAAATAGGTTTTTAGTGTTCACTTGTCTAATTGTACATTTTTCACATTTTAAAAGCAATAGATGTATTAACGATCGAACAAAACTATTAAATTCAGTTCACTTTTGTGGAATCTCTCATATACTGTAATTTAAAACTGCCTTTTTATAATTTTAAATTCGTATTCATAGTTCTGTTAATATTGTTTTAACTTCTCAGAATATGGAATACGTGAAAAAATTTAAAATAACTTTTCCTCTACTTGCATTTTATATTATAGTATTTTTAGATTCATGCAATGAAGCAATAATAAATATGGTACCTATGTTAATATTCCTTCAAAATGCATTTACTTCCTTACCCTGAAGGAATAATTCATTCAATACTATTTACACCCAATATTGTCACAATTTGATATTAGTGTGAGCTTGTTTTCCTTGCAATGTACTGCACTGTATTCCTAGTTGGCTGAACACTTGTCATCGCTTACCATAATGCACTCTTAGGACCTGATTGATGATGTACTTTTGCCAATTGAATAAGTAAATCTAAGTTACTGCTTATGGCATACCTTCAGTAGACCAATAAGTATTGAAACATTTTAAATATGTATTGTATATTCAGTATATAAATGGCTACATTCATGTATAGTCATCTTAGAATACAATATATAGATGTGTGCAGTAGAGTATATGTATTTCTTATTGCAGTTCAGATGTACTAATTATGTAAGGAACGATAAGGTAATGAAAGATGTAATTGATAACCAAACTTAGTATATGTCAAAGCAGATGTGATATTATAAGTACGGTAATAATACGTGGTAGGTAAAATTGAAATGAAGAGCTGTCCTGGGACTATGGAGCCAGGTTTATGTGGGATTAATTATTTTAGCAATTATTTTTGTAGAAAAAATTGTGGATAGTACATTGTCAGTATAATAATGGAGTTATGCCTTGCCTTGACTGAGATAAACCATGTTGTAATAAACATTAGTTCTTTCATATGAATTTATACTGACTTTGTTGTGATTTGTAAACGAATTCTGGAATATATGTCCTGAAGGAAGTTGGTGTGTTAAGAAGAGTAAGACCCTAGCTGTGTTAGCTGTTCAATAAATTCTAGTTAAGATAAGGAGAGAATTTAATTACTTTAACTTGTTTTGGTGAGCTGTAACTGGCTAGAACCCCTCAGTGATTACGATTATTGCACATAGCATATTAGCAGATTTTCTAAAACATCCTTATACCTGCTAATTTGACAGGGGGCTAGATGATGATTGACACTTTTACTGTTTTCTCTACATCCTACACATGAAGAAGGGAAAACTTCACTTTGTACCATTGAATGAAATGGGCCAAAAATCTGGCCCTTAGAATTATTTCAATAAGTGTTATTCTTTGTTTATGTATACGTTTTCTACCATGTTCGTGTTCTCTTCAAGACCAAAGCTATACCTCACATTTTTACAATACCAAAGTCGTCTCATTAATTGTCTTACTAATATTACACACACGGGAGCATGAAATAAGGTAAAATCAACAATCTTTTCTCAAACAAACAGAAGCAATCAAGGGAGATGATGTTGCAACTGGAGTGAAAATTAATAGTAAACGAAGATTGTAGAGAAGTAATTTCAAACAACATCTCTCCCCTTACTCACCACCTTCCACTTATGCCACCAATTCTCTTCCATACAGGTACGGTGACTTTAGGTTTTGTTTTATATTTTATCTATTTACATTGTTTGTTCTTTTTGTGTATGATTTAATGATTTTCACTTTTTTATACAAATTCGTGTATGAAGTAGTTATGAATGTGTATAAAAGCAATCATCATGGGTCCAAGAATGGCTTAATCCATTTTATATTGATTCTTATTGGAAAAATTGTGTAAGTTTCGAACACATTCAGGAACGAATTAAATTAAAAAACCGAGGTTCCACATTTTATATATATATATATATATATATATATATATATATATATATATATATATATATATATATATATATATATATATATATATATATATATATATATATATATATATATAGAGAGAGAGAGAGAGAGATCTTCGAAAACCATAGCAGTTTTTCCTAAAAGGCAATGTGAAGAGGATTATTCCATTCTTGGACTCCAGGCGATTGCTTATCTAATCACTTTATGCATTAGTTTGTATACAAAAACAATGAAGTCATTAAGTAATAAGCAAATATAATAAAAATAAATGTAGTCAGAATGTAAAGCAAACTTTAATTAAACAATACCTGTCCGGAGGAGAGTTGATGGTATAACTGGAGGGTGGCGAGATGTTATTCAGTTATCTGCAATCTTTGTATACTACTAACTTTCCATACCTTTGCAACACCTGCTTCCTTGATCGCTTCTTTATGTTTGGGAAAAGTAAATTGCTGAATTTGCTATATTGAATTGCTTTTTTGTGAAGGAATAGTTGATAACTTGAATGCATTAAGTGAGGAAACAGTAAATGCTAAGAGTAAGAATACAGTATGAATCTGACAAGGAGACGGGGAGTTATGAGAATAGGGATCCTTATGTGAATAATGATGTGCCAATCTGCATAACTTGTTTTTGCCTAATTTTTGTGAACATTGGAAGAGCAGTTAGTGCTTGTGAGTAACTTGATGCTATGGTTTCATACCTTTGTGTAAAAGTTGGTGTGAGAGGAAACCGTAATAAAAAAACCGAAAAAGTTATAACTGGAAGAGCAAACTTTTTGATCAAAAAGGCACTTTAAAAAGTAAAGTCAATGATAATCTCGGGCATATGTGAATCTCAAGTCAATATGGCAGGAAAGAGAAAAGTTAATACAGTAATGCTAAGGTTTTAGAACTGATAAGGAAATTTGGGGAATATGTTGGTATATACTGTAGAGAATACTCCTCCCTCTAATATTGCAGAGATAAAGAGATCAAGGCCAATATCGGAGAACACTGTCCCTTTAACTACAGAGGTATGCAAAGCGCTGATGGAGTAAGATGCTCATAAAGCTATGGAGTCTGGCGATAGATCCCCTTATGTACTCAAGATACATTCTAAACTATCATCAGTAAAGCTCTGCATTTTATTTGATAACTTGCCGGAATCTGCAAAGACTCAAAGATGATGGAAGCAAGCAAACATGGTACTATCATCAAAAAAGGGAATAAGAGAAACAGCTCTAAACAATAGCTCTTCCACTGACACACATAGTTTGCAAAGTTATGGAGAAACTACTGAGAAAACTCATTTCTTCTCACTAGTGTCACTCAGCTATAAGCAGTGATATGACATGGCTTCAGAGAAAGCAGGTCTTTGCAAACTAACTTCTAGAATTTTAAGGCGAGGTAAGCCAAATCTTACAAAAAATAGAGGGCTGGACATATTTTTAGGTTTTCAGAAGGTATTGATACAGTCCTACAAGGGAGATTTATTAAATAGCTGCAAGTATTGGCAGGAATAGGAGAAAATGTCTTGGAATGGATAAAAACTGATTTAGGGTCTGAGTAAGACATGCACTGTCTTCCTGGCAACAGGTTAGCAGTTGGTTTACACTAGGATTAGTTTCAGTGTCACTTCTATTCCTTATACTGCATGTAAATGATGTGCCGAAGTTTATAAATTAAATTTTGAATATGTTTGCAGAAGATGCAAAGATTGTGAGGGAAGTAAAAGACGAGAATAATGGAAGACCTATATAGTCTGCATGAATGATCAGACAAGAGGAAAATGAGATTCAGTAGCTCAAAATATAAATTTATGAAAAGGCAAGAGTACTTCAACTGAGAATGAAAATTATGTAGAGGTAAACGTATTGGCAAATTTGTCTCCAGAATTTCATATAAATGCTATAGTAAAGTTGTAGGCCTATATGATTTCTTAATTGTATGTTTTCTGAGGAAGCATATGCTGCCTTTACTATACAATTCATATGCATTTCCGGAGAAAAATATGCCTACACTGTCAAAACCATGAAGGAATTTAAAAATTGTTTTTTACAGCTCTGAGTGATGGTAAGTCTAACTCATTCGGCAATTCCGCATAACTGTGATTATGTGTCTTGTTACCAGCCTCGTAGCATGCCTTTGAGCCTTATCCACTTTATTAATAGGATTTTTCAAGTTAGTATTCCAAAAGGGTGCTGTAAATGTCAAGCTGTGGTCACACATAAGTCAAAAATACTTCTGAACATTCCTTGTCCATATGCTTAAAGGCCACCCTTACAATTGCTAAGGAACATATGCTGCCTTTATTATGCCATTTAGGCTATATGTATTTCCAGAGACAAATCTCCCAATAAGTTTACTCCTACATCTCTTTCATTCTCTATCTCTTATGCATGCCTTAGAGAAAATTCTTTGTCTGAGCATTTGGAGTACAGTATTAATTTTTGGATATACAGGATCTAAGCACAGAGTATAGAAGAGCTTGAAGACACCGAATGATACCAAGAAGCATTCACTCAAATAAATTGGGAACTCTGATGAAGGAATCTGGAATTTATTTTTTCAACTGAAATGAATGGCTTAGAAATTCACCAGATCTCAACCCAACTGAACACATGGAAGGAATCGGGAAAGACAGAGAGGAGGCTAAGACGATCAATAATGTGACGCTGATCGGCATTCAAAAGACAGGTTTATGAGACATCTGCAAGATGTGTTGAAGTATCTTGAAATAGACTCTAGTCTTATTGAGTCACTGCTCTGATCATACCTCTCATGAATGCAGTCTGTGTGAGACATGGAGGGCTTCCAAACTAATTAGTGAGAGCATGATACATTGTCTATTGCTTCAGCAATAATGCAATACAATAAATGGTTTCATGTTACAACTCGTTTTATTATATCCCCTATAACAAAAGGTTTTTGTACTACCCTGTATTTATACATATGCATGTAATTACCTAATTGTGCTTATGGAAAATAGCCCCAAGCTCGTAACTTCCCGTCTCCTGGTCGGTTCCATTTTGTAGTTGGTGATACTTATCATGCTTGTCCTTAATACTATGGATTGAGTTAGCATTAACTTCCTCTTCGCTTAGCGAATTCCAATTTTCAACTACTCTTACACTAAAAAAACACTTCCTTACATCCTGTACATATATATATATATATATATATATATATATATATATATATATATATATATATATATATATATATATATATATATATATATATATATATATATATATATATATATATACATATATATATATATATATATATATATATATATATATATATATATATAATATATATATATATATATATATATACAGTATATGTGTGTGTGTGTTTGTGTGTACACAAGTATATATGGTACATACGACTAAAGTTCTACGCATCAATGTCAAATCCACCTACACCATCAGATAATAGGTCTGATTAGCTTAACGCCATTTACTATTCATAAGCGGATGCGTTCATGGATACGATGTGCATCCCACGCACACTATCACACATGTGTATTCTTTTAAAAACTGACAATTTTCTCATTTAGGAAATAAATTTATTTACTTGCCGATGAAGATTAAGAAATATAGCAAAAGGAGAGAGAGAGAGAACTTTCTTTCATGAGGCAGGATTTACATTTGTGATTTAAAACATTTTAAGGCTAAGATCTCTTTATACGCCCCACAAAAGATTTCGTCATATGTAAAATCTGACACTGTCTTTGACACCTTTGAAGTGCCGCGGCCACGTAAGATCTCTCGAGTCGTAAATATTACAGTTCTAATCCAATTTCCTCTTATCTATTTGCCGACAAAGGCAGGTTCATTAGCCCTCTCTCACAGATCTATCACGAATTATCACCATTTAAAGAAAGATTCCGAAGGTAATGAATCATAACAAGTACTTTGATGGTAATGGATAATTTTTTTTTGGGGGGGGAGGGTGAGTACACATGAGTAATGACATAAGTATTTGCTGATAACGGATTTAAAATATACCTGTGTAATAGTTCAGTAAGTATCATGAATATTAATAATAATAATAATAATAATAATAATAATAAATAATGATGATGATTATTATTATATTATTATTATTATTAGAAAATAATAATAATAATAATAATACCAAAATCAATGAGTTTAATGAAAGCATTTGCAGAAACTTACAAAGCAGTTTCAAAAGTCACTGTTCTCATTCTCATTCAATTATAACTGTATAATTTGCTTTAAATAATCATTGAGAATAAGCACAACGTCTGCCCAAAGTGCTAAGCAACTCATTATATAACACAGTTTAATGAATTAAACAGTCAGTATATTATTTTAGTTTGCTGATTCACCGTAAGCAACATGACTTGTTGCTCTCTCTCTCTCCTCTCTCTCTCTCTCTCTCTCTCTCCTCTCTCTCTCTCTCTCTCTCATACACACACATAACTCTTTTCTTCTGATATAATTCCCTTTGCTCTCATTTAATTTCATTTATGCAAATCCATTTTTTTAAACATATTCTTCTTCTTTTAGTTGCAGAGTTGGAAAGAAGCCGAATGTCAGTTAAGTCTGAGCTCACAGTTTTTCAACTCGGATGAAATGGTGAGGGTAAACACACACAGGACAATAATACCATTCCTTTCCCATAGTCCTGGAGTCCAATACAATTAATGTACTTCCATACTGTTCCTAGCTGTTTCTCATAAACGTTTGAAACAGCAGATTGATGGGGTTTATTTTATTTTTTCTTCTTACAGCGCCTTATAATGACCGATATATAAAACAAAGTGTATGATTTGCAAAATATCTAGTCAGTAATGGAAATGTAGAACATTTTAATGGTACAGTCGATATGTAATCTATCGTCATCTCAGGGCCTAGTCCTCCATATCTCTTGGTCCTCTGTACTTTGACTTTTTTTTTTTTTTTGGTCTGTCGTTTTCCTTTGTGTGACATTACCTCATCTCTGCCTTGTCCTTAACCTTTTTCTTTCCCTTCGTCTTGGTATTTTCTCGTGCCCGGGCCTTTATTGATGAGGGCAGTTTTTGTCTGTCACGGTGTCATACTCATAAAAAAACAACTAATTTAAAGTAAAAAGTACTTTGACAGGTGATGAGCACCTGTCTTTTCTATGTAAGCAGAGAGTTACATCCCAGGAAAAATTAACGAAGTACGGTCTATATATAATTTTTTTATTTTACTTTTCGTTTTACTTTTTGTTTTAATATTAACATGAAATAATAAATGTTAAAATGGCTACGGAAAGGAACAGATTACAGCGCAAATATGTCAAATAAGTAAATAATTAAAAATAAAATTGCCATATTTATAATAACACGAAGCCAGCATATAACACAATAGAATTCTTTCCATGAACAAAGGCCCGATTTCTTAAGCAGTGTAAACCTAGGATACCATATTGTTAGTTAGCTAGATACACAAATGGATTTCATAAACGCATCTGACGCGGTTCTTTGTATGGAGAGGATTCCGTACGGGATCCAAGCCATACACAGAACTGCATCAAATGCGTTTATGAAATCCATTTGTGGGTGTCTAACTATCAATAGGGTATCCTAGGTTTACACTGTTTAAGAAATCGGGCCTAAGTATTCAGGTACTCTGACCTTAAGTTTTACGGACACAGTTGTTAAAAAGCAAACTTTATAAAAGACACATTTCAGTGGACAGTACCAAAAAAAAAAAAAAAAAAAAAAAAAAAAAAGCATTTTAGAATTACACGGCAATATGGAGAGAGAGAGAGAGAGAGAGAGAGAGAGAGAGAGAGAGAGAGAGAGAGAGAGAGAGAGAGAGAGAGAGAGAGAGAGAGAGAGAGATAACTTTACAACATTTTATGTGTACACATTGTCTTCTCCAGGTTCACTAACTTACTCTATTTATTTTAATAGTCTATCATAAAAAGGCTAGTTTTACACACAAAGATTCCTTGTGAAATAATTTAGGGTTCGGATCGGTGAACGGGTGATAATGCGCTATATTTCTTAACCCATTGTGGAAAATATTTTATTAGACAAAGAAACCTCCATTGTCAAGTTGCATCATTTTGTAACATAAAACACAGGTATAATTTCCTTCAGTCAAAAGCTGAGCTTATCAATAAATGAAGTGTGCCGACATTTTTTTTTTATGTATATATCCGGTACCACTGATAAAGCGAGGGTTTATAAGGGTCTCCGACACTCTACCCCTTTTCATTTCATACCCAGGGGTCAATTATTCATCGGTACTGTTGTAGAGTTCATCTATTTGGTTTTTTAAAAAGTGGAAAAATGTTTCCTATTTTGTGCTGCATATTTTGAATAGTTCAAAGTGGACGAAATTTCAGACTTGAATGCGGTTCCTTCCACGAACTTGCAATAATAATAATAATAATAATAATAATAATAATAATAATAATAATAATAATAATAACTCCCATAAAGGAGGGTCACAAAATAAAAACACGGTGATTTTAAGCAATTGTACATTTTAAAACTGTCATCATACATATAACGTATTTATACATACTTTTGGTGTTAATAACCAATGTTGCAGATAATTTAGCCATATATTTCTTTTATAAATATAACGTAATCCATTCATTAGAGAACTAATAAGATTTAAACCTAATATTTCAGATTTATTTATAATCGAGAAACAATTGAAAAAATAAATAAAAATTGTTCTAATACTACAAAAAGTTATATGAACACCGAAGACGCGGTGAAATATAGAGAAATAACAATAAAATCAACAAATAGAAAAATATATATATAAAAAAACAAGGATACAAAAAACGAACTATCTTATAAAATGTCACCTTTGGGAGTGAGCCCGCGACAATCATGGCGGAAGAACACGTTGATAATAACTCTTACCTTGATATGCATCTTGGGCTATTCCGAGGCGTTTTTAGGGCGAGGAACGTTGTTGGAGACGGAGGGCGACATCTTCAGCATCTACTGCAACGATTTCAACAGGAAGACGCAGGTGTGGCACCACAGAGAGATAACGAGAGAAGCCGTGAGGAGAGTCGTCGTGAACTATTTCAAGGTGAGAACTTGTGACCTGACTAATTGTAAGATGAAGAATCTCGAGGTATTATTATTATTATTATTATTATTATTATTATTATTATTATTATTATTTTTATTTTTATTAAATTATCATTATTATTGTTATTATTATTATTATTATTATTATTATTATTATTATTATTATTATTATTATTATTATAATGTCATAAAAATAAGTATTCTGAACGTATTTTTAATTAAAATTTAAGATATTCGACTCTATATTTATGAGGTTCAGAGCCAGTTTCCGCTAGCCAATATATATATATATATATATATATATATATATATATATATATATATATATATATATATATATATATATATATATATATATATATATATATATATATATATATATATATATATATATATATATCCTAAGGCAGGAACAATAATACCTACTCCTTGTTCGCCTTTGTTCCGTAATAGTCAACAAAATGGGGCGGAGCGATATGACCGAAAACCCCTTTCTCTGTATTCTCCTCCCACAGTCTTATTTGCATTCTGTCAACCAAAGGGCAAGGGAGCATATGCAGCAGCTATTGATAATAGTAAAAAAAAAAAAGTCACTTATTCAGCCACTGACTAAAGAGCACAATATAATAACCTTCAAAATGCGACGGACAAAGATTGTGTGAACTTGTTTACCTAACGCAAATCAAATCTACTTTGTATCTTTAAATAATGACTTTATCTTGTTTAAAACTAATACTTCCCTTGACCTTGTGATTTTAATCGCTCTTTTCCTTCCTTTATCACTTAATCACTTCCTTCCTTGATTTAGAAAGCTTTCCAGCATTTCCTGACATGCCTTTTAACAGTAACGTTATTTTTTTAAAATATTATTCCTTAGTGCCAGACTTGCATGAAGAGAGCCAAGTTTTTTTGGCACTTTTTTTTGTTTTGTTTCATGATGGTGTGAAATTTAATACAAATTTGTAATTTATTACAAAACTTTTGATATTTAAGGCTTTTCACCTTTCTCCTACTTTAGATAACAGATTTGTATACTTAAAACCATGAACAGTTCTTCTAAAATTACAAAATGTTAATAAACCAGATTATTTCTGAGTGCTTAAATACATTCTAACAATCTATATTCCTTCTGTGTTTTAAGCAGTGTTGCTCAATTTATTAAACAATAGTTATTATGTCAATTATGAGTTTGAATATTTTAACTATAAGATAATATACACGAATTATTTATTTTAATATAATTTTTTAGCCTTCATATTTGGAAACAACATTAACCTATAAAGAAAGATTGTAGAAAAGTTTTATGTGGACCTAAATGTAGTTTCCCTTAAATAGGAGATATTAGGTAGTTTGTTTTCTTCTTAAATGTTTTCTTGGAGACAGTACTTTGCCCATTCTGGTGTCACACACACACACACACACAAAAAGCCTAATTGAGTCGATCTACCTCAGTATAATTAGTCTAGTATACCTTAATTAATCCTAACGTAGCAGCCAAACCATCATTTCATATGATTACTATCTTGTTAATAATAAAAGAAAATAGAATAAATAATTGGATGGTATTATTCAAGATAGTCTGGCATAGGCCACAGATACTGAGATAGTCCGCACTCTGATGTAGCATCTAGTTATGTGAGATGTAGGACTATCGAGAATAATAGCTTCATTTTAATATATATATATATATATATATATATATATATATATATATATATATATATATATATATATATATATATATATATATATATATATATATATATATATATATATATATATATATATATATATATATATATATGCTCGCAGACTCTGGAACTCTCCTCCTCTAGCCTATCATTTTTCTAATTCTTGTAACATATCTTCCTTCAAAAAACGGATCTATCGTCATCTCAGGGCCTAATCCTGCCATATCTCTAGGTCCACAGTACTTCGAATATTCTTTCAGCCTGCCCTTTTCCTGTTGTGTATCATTACCTCATCTCTGCCTTGTCCTTAACCTTTTACTTTTACTTCATCATAATGTTTTCTTCTTGGCCGGGCCTTTATTGATGAGGGTAATTTTCTTGCCTGTTTCTGTGTTACACTCATAAAATAAAAGTAGCTGTCATCTGTAAGTGTCGAATACAGCAGGAGATATATACTACTTTTTGACAAGTAAACGTCAAAGTAAAGTGTCATTATATTATGAGTGCTTGGCCTACTTCCTACAGGAAGTTCCTCCTGCCGTGGGTGTGTATAATCATCGTGAAGGCATGACTCTCGAAGAGGCGTATATGGAATACTATGGGTCACAGGCATCGCCCCAGCCTTTCTTACATGCCGTGAGCAACTTGGTCGATGCTGCAGCCAGCGCAGATTCTGGGGTACTTGGGGCTGACCCAAGGTATGTTTCACATGAACTGTGATAATGGTAACCTTTGAAAGGCATGGGATCCTTAAAAGTTTATTTTTCTTAATTAAGTTTAGTAGTAGTAGTTGTTGTTGTTGTTGTTGTTGTTGTTGTTGTTGTTGTTGTTGTTGTTGTTGTGGTGGTGGTGGTGATTTAGGGAGATTATAAACCATTTCAGTATTATATTAAAAAACCTTTTCTTTTCCTCTGTCTAAGTCTCTCTCTCTCTCTCATTTTTTCATTTAAATTCTGCCCTGACTGAAACAACACGTTTCCAGGATAATTCTTATGTTGAGATAATGATGACGAAATATATTCATCTTTCATGTCAAGAATAGCTAACTAATCTTGTCATTTGTATTAGTTTATACAATCAATTTAATATAATTAAACTGATATTCCTTAATTTTTAATACTAGAATTTGATATAACAGTGATACTGAATGGCTTCATATTGCATATTTCATTTCAATACATTTTCATTTTATTCAATGTATGTTAAGTCTGTGAAGTTAATTCACCAATTAGTGTAACAGCATATAAGATTCGTTTGATTTTCAACAGATACCATTTTGGAAATGAGAGATTTTCAGAGTCTCAGTCTAATTTGGTCAGCCGTTGGAGGAGAATCATTCAAGCTGGATTAGCGGGAGACTACAGCGCAGCCATATACATGCTAGGATTATCTTTAGCCTCAATTCAGGATTTTTACTCAAACACGAACTGGGTTGAAATAGGAAATAAGGAATACAGTCCTCATGTTGGTAAGAGGCCACAGTATTGTATGATACAAAGATCCATATTATGTTTTATCAGTTGTTATAAGAGCACACACCTATGCCAGTAATGTCAAAGAAGGATACGTGTTTTCTATGCCAAAATTCACTTTGTAAGTGTCCTGTAATCTTTCTTAGAGTTAAAAAAGGACATTATGAATACTTCCATAGATTTATATTAATACTATGATTCGGTAAGATAAATTTTCTTAATAAACCTTACAGTCCCATTATATCTTAATTTCAGGACTTCCTGGCTCTGATTTTGAGAATGTTGCTAGGCCAAGTGAAGAAACCTGCAGTGATTGCCCATTGGGAGAAAACGATATCGCCTCTTGCCAGAACAACCTCCTACAAGATGTCATAGATAAAGTTAAGCTTACATCAGGCTACTCTGAAAATGCCTGGATTAATGGCATCAGGCTGGATATACCCAGAGGCTCTGGTTAGTGTCTAACCCTTGTATATATGAACCTTAGGAAGTATCACTAATAATATTAGTTTTGATTTCTACAAAAGAGGACCCAGTTGCTAACCGAAAGCTAATTGTGTGAATGGACGTAACAAATATGAATTATAGTCTGTAAAAGAATGCATTGAATTTCTTAATTTACTGGAATACAATGTACATTCTGTCATCTACTCATTTACGACCCTTTGTTTTCTCTCCACAGATACAGTATTATCTCTACATTTGAGTGCATATTATAATCCAATCAACATAAATTATTGTTTTCACTTTCGGTCAAATTATCTTTACACATTTGTGGATGTACATTTCAGAAGTCTAATAAATGTGCAGTTACCTTGCTTTCCTGTATTTGTGTAATATGGATTTGATACTTCTTATAGCTATATATATTTTTGTTAGAATCGTAGAAATAGAATTTTGTCTGTTGTGTGGACAGGTAAATGCAGCCATGGGGGTCTGCGTGATCGAGCCAGTGACAGCGTTGGCAGTACCAGAGGAGGAATTAACAAGGAACTTCCAACAAGTTGTTTCTCTCCCCACAGTCATCTCCATCAAGAGGCTGCCGAACAAGCAATACAGGTAATAGTCAGTGTGAGAGAAAGAGAGAGAGTTATTTCTTCCAAGTTTAACAACCATGGACACTAATATTCCATATATCGTGTTCTATTACTTTTGCAGTGTAATCTATTATTTATTTATTAATTCCATTACATATTTATTTATTTATCAATCAATTCCTTTATCAGTAGTCTATCATTCTATATAGCAATACATACATACATAGACATGGCTTCATTCCCCATTGTAAGTAGGGTGGTCGAGCCAAGAATCGCATTCACCATGATCCACACATATCTCATCTACTCCTCTTAGCTCTTTGAGGAGCTAAGAGGTAGAGGGTAGAATACTTCCTCCATGTTCCCTTGCGTGTTGTAAAAGTCTACTAAATGGGGTGGAGCGGGGGGACTGGGAATCCCCTCCTCTGTATCATATTCCTACAAATAGACAAGAGATTTAGCAATATACTTACTTATTTTAACAAAAGAAATTGCTACAAACTTTGCAAATTTGTCTTTACGTAAGCTATGATTTTAGTCATATCCGAATGATGTTTTTCTGACTTGGCAAGATATAGGTAAGTAGGTCATGATGGTACTGAATATAGATAAATGAGACTCCGATGGGCTTCCTGTATATTTTATATATAAAGTATCCCACTATATTTCTTTATTTGCTTGTATTTTTTTAATTTTTGGCTCTAGAATATTACTGTTGCAGTATTTATATTTCATTGCTTGATGAAATTAAATTTGTAAAAGAATCCACTCTATCGTCCATGTGTATTTTTATTCTTTTATGAGTTCAAGACAATTGCTCACAAATGAATGGATTTCCTTTCATCTATTATTATTATTATTATTATTATTATTATTGTTATTATTATTATTATTAGTAGTAGTAGTAGTAGTAGTAATAGTAGTACCCTTAACATTCACATTGATATCTATCATGTGCTCATCTTGAGTAACACGTTTGCATCCTGTATTCAACACCAACCAACTTCTTTCAACAATCTTGTCTATTTCACTTAGGCTACCGAGTATTACATCGACCTCATAAGAGGTGGTATAGGAAATGCCATGTTCTCGAGGTTGTTCTCTCTACATCCAACACCAGCAATAGTTCTCGTCCTGGATACTACAGACTCCATGGACGAGGAGTTGGAGACCCTCACCCACGTGGTTGGAAACTTACTGAAAAAGCATTCGAGGGCATCATATCCTCCTGCAGAGTATATTCTGGTGCCTTTTAATGACCCCTGTAAGTATACCTCTTTTAATCAAGCAGGCTTTGTGGAACAATGTGTTCACTGTTTGGGTGTCTATAAAGTGTAATAATTATGCAATAGATAGATAGATAGGATCATGGAGGAGACACAAGTAGAGAAAGCATAATTGAATACTTTATTGCTAACTGAGATGTTAAGGAGGCTTAAGAGCAAGTTAGGTAAACTGTTAGTGACTGTATATTGTATTTCGGACATCAGCACCCTGAGGAATTCCAAACAATCGTGGCATGACACATCAGGACAGGCCATAAAATAGTTTTCGGTCTTCTCAGAATTCATAATAAATTTGAAGCTGATATATCTAGTATTTTCAAAAGAAAAATAGAGGACTTATCTTAACACGATCATTTTTAGGTCTCAGGTTAAGCTAATATATAATTTAAATATAAATTAAAAAAACAAATGAAGGAACAGTTGCACGAACGAATACCTTGACTATTATTTTAATTTGTGGACGCTGAGAGGAAGTATCTGCGTTTGATCTCTCTGGTTTTACTTGTTTTACTTTTTCTTTGATTATATTGAATGAGACAAAATACTGTTATGTGGTTTTAATTTCATATTATTGTTAAATTTGTATTAATATACTTACTCTGTTGATTTTTAAGACTTTGCTGGCCAAGTGGTAAGATCTCAAACCCCTGACGAGATCTATAGTGCTCTAACTCAGCTAAGAGCAGTTGGAGGAGGAGACGAGCCAGAGGTAAGTGAAAAATGTAGTTGTATGTATTGTAGTGAGTGACAGATCGTTCGTTGTAGCTATCCACCCGGGGGATGGAGGGGCCATGGTGGACCCGTAGGTGAGTTATCTGGCAGCTGAGGTCATGTTTTATCTGCAAATAAAAGAACTTCAAATGCTCTTAACAGGGTTAGTAGTCTTCCTTGTTATGTGTGTTGGTTAGATGCCATTAATCATGGGGGAAGAAGAAAGTTTAGATAGGATAGCGGTATAGAAGGGAGAGTTGATGGTGCCATGTGTTTGCTTTTAACTCCTGGGGGACCACCGGGAAGGAAGGGTAAATGGGAATTAGGAAGAAAATATAACAAATTTATGAAATTAAAGAAAAAATAAATGGATGACCAAAAGGGTGACGAAGAGCGAGAGAGAGAGAGAGAGATTCTATGGTTTAGCCCCAATTCTGCATATATTTTTTAGCTGAAAAGAGCATTTTTTTTTACTGAGTATTTGTTCATACAAATATGATTGGGATATGGAGTGCAAGAATTAATATTACATTTCCTATATTACTCTACAACCATCCATCTTTAATTCAGTGAATATAGCATGTGGATCATACCCAAGAAGTCTTGATTCAACCAAGTAAGGTGACTAGTAGTCTCTCCTCACTGACGCTCTGTTATAGGATGAGAATGAATGGGCAGTGATGTGACCTCGCATTGTAGGGGACCCATATCGACCCAGCAGAGTAGTGTACAGTATACTCATTTTGATGAGTTTGGCCAATATTGGAACAGTACCCTATCAAACATTCTCTTCAAGAAAACAATTAGTCTCATTTCCTTATCTCCTGTCGTGACTATACAGAGAGTCCTCATTATATGCTGTCCTTGAGTTACGATGTTTTGTCATTACGACGCAGGCCCGTAAATTATTAATAAATAATTAATAAATAAATTTTTTTACTTACTTGGTTTGTGTGGTTAGTACAAACTTCGTTCATTGAACAGTTTGTGAGGAGGCAGTTGAACACCTATATAGCAGCACTCTTGTATACATATATATCAAGTTAATGGCTTTATTTACATATTTGTTTATGTATTTAGTTATTTGTAGGAATTAGACGGAATTTATTTACAAAATTACCTAATACATAGCAGTAAATACGATCTTTGAGTGAAAAAGTTTGTTGAACGTGGCGAAAGAATACGTCATCACATGGCATTGGACTAAGAATAAAGTACCAATTGCCTGGGATTACGAGCTGAAAACACTTCCTGAAAAGTGCCTTCAGCAAAGATTGATTTGTACTTGGTTTGCAGCATTGATGATTCACCCACCTATGAAATATCCAGAGATATCTTCAGTAAGTACAGAACAATCTTTGCTCAAGACATTTTCTGGAAAAAGATGTTTGGATCCCTTTGGAAGTGGAACTTCCTGATCTTCGTCTTTGGAAAAAGAATATTTCTATCACTCTCTTAAACAGGGATATCGGGAACAATAGGTCCTGGAACCTTATGTACTAATAACAGTCCTCTCTTAACTACTGCATAAAACATGAAGTATGCAGTAATAATTTTTTTAATGCAGTAATACAAATGTAATACAATACAGACCGGTAATACATACATAATACTGTACGTGAGTAAGTAATGGGTAGATTTTAGTTCGTATCTGTTAATGTTCATAACTCGGTTGTTTGTAAGTAAGGTAACTTCTGTAAATATATATATATATATATATATATATATATATATATATATATATATATATATATATATATATATATATATATATATATATATATATATATATATATATATCTAGATATATATAAAATAAAAAGAGTCAGTCCTCAGTTTTCACTTGGCATAAGACAGCAACATTCTACAGTCAGTGACTTTGTTGATATAGTATTCGTTTAATTTTTTCTCTTATTCAGCTAGCTATGTTTTCCTTTCTTACAGTATAGCATGTCTGCACTGAGATTAGCTTTACATTACGCCCCCTCTTACTCCCACGTCTTTCTGATAACTGATGCTTCTATCAAAGATCCAGAGGTGTTTGATTCTGTCGTGGCAATGGCTCAGGCGAAGAAAATACAAGTGAGTTTGTTTTCAAATTAGACTATGTAAGGTCATAATTCTTCTTTTGTCGCTTCTTTACATCTTCTTTTAAAATTGTCATTTCTTTAAATAATAATAATAATAATAATGGAAATAGAAACCCACTGTACAGTATTTTGTGTTTAATAAGTAATTACAAAAAATCAAGATTTTTCTTTCCACTGAAAGCAGTAGCAAATTTCCAAAGCACTTGCTTGTTGAAGAATTAAAATGATTCTTCAACAAGCAGCAAGTGCTTTTGAATCTTAATAATTCTTTCAGTGGAAAGCAAAAGCATGATTTTTTGTAATTACTTATTAACTCAAATACTCTACAGGGGGTTTCTTCAATAATAATAATAATAATAATAATAATAATAATAATAATAATAATAATAAGAAGAAGAAAAAGAAGAAGAATTACAATAATTTTCAAGGGGAACTATCTCCTTGTTTTCTAATGAGATATCGGTTATAATTATGATTTTTAATTCTTGCAACTAAGAATATTATATATCCAACATTAATAGATGTTCCCCTCTATATTCACTAGGTGACTCCCGTCCTGACCATGCCCCTTACCGATGGAGGAATACTCGGCCGCAGTAATTTGCCTGTAAATGACTTTAGCAGGTCTGTACGGAGTCCTAAAAAAGGATAAGAGATAAAATATATTGTTTCCTAAGGATTCAGGAATAGGCGAGAAACTGTTAGGGAGTTGCCATGTCTTGCTATTCTTAGATATTTATGTCTAATATTCCTCATTATCGAATTCCTTTAACTTTTGGCATTCTGTAGAAAAAAAATGGGATAAACAATCACAAATTCTTGTTCAAGTTCCTTATACATTCGATTAGATTCATATAATTTTTTTTTATATGAGTTTACACCATAGATGAGGTCAAGAGATAGCGGCTGACAGTGATTTAGAAAAAAAACATTTATCCTCCAAATAGCAAGGATAAAATAATATTTAAGTGAATTAATGAATTGAGGGCTAAATATGTAAGTAAGTAATGGTAGTCACCATGGCTCAAGCTGTAGCGTCCACGACTCTGAGGCGTCAGGTCGAGGGTTCGCGCTCCGTCACGGTCTGAGGTTAGCAAGGGCATGCACTCAGGGTAAGGATTACATCTGCCAAAAGTCCTTTAAAAGAAGGCAACCGTCCTAGCCCTTGGTAGAAAAGGGAGTCCGTGACGTAAAACCTAAGCAACATGTAAGTAAATAATGATATAGTCTTGTGTGAAACTCTTCTTATATTGTAATATAAATTTTTTTCTAAATAGGTTCTTTGCCCGCAAAAAACGCCAGTTACCAAGTTTTGGCAAATATTTAGAACTGGCTCACAGGTCAGGAGGTCAGGTCATCGAGACTCCCAGTGACCTTGTTGAAGAAACCTCTAAAATCTTTGAAGCTGAGCAATATTATAGGGTGAGTTCTGCCTAATGTGTACTTATTTCCATTTTATTTGTGCTGAGTTGTATGTATTTACTGTAAAGCATTATATTTTCTTCAGGCAAAAAGTCAGAGTATTCTTTGACTTAGCCACCTCCTTATAAGGAGGAATATGGCTCTTGTATATAGATCGATTGACTAATACAGTGCTTCATAGGAACTGCCAAGACTCTTTGTAGCATTCAGTGATACATCTAATAATATATATTCTCGCTACTGTGGACACAGTTAACTGTGACGAGCAGGTGTGGGAAGGGTTGCCATGTGATGAGGTGGTGGCAGTAATCCAGCTGCGGCTGTCGTGCCGCACACATTATAGACAAGCGAAAATAAAAGTTGGAGGCTGTGGCAACTCATTGGTTAAGGCACTCAACTTAGGAATTGACGAACCCTTGTCCAATCCCAATGCGGAGCATTAGGAAGGGCATCCAACCTAATTTCCCCAGTTCCAACCTGTCTGTGTTCACCCCTATTTGAATGGTTATTAGTAGTGAAACATAAAACAGCAAAAATACAAGCAATTCAAACTATGACCTCCACTCACATGACTGAA
Source organism: Halocaridina rubra (assembly GCA_037179515.1). Taxonomy (NCBI): domain Eukaryota; kingdom Metazoa; phylum Arthropoda; class Malacostraca; order Decapoda; family Atyidae; genus Halocaridina; species Halocaridina rubra. The sequence continues at coordinate 98,483 of JAXCGZ010003866.1, forward strand.
TGACGTCATAGTTGCCCTTCCGTAAATTCATACTCGCACGTACATATACATAGCCTCATTTCCCCTTGTAAAGGGGGTGGCCGAGCCAAGAAACACGCATTCACGATGATCCACAACTACTCCTCTTAGCTCTTTGGAGATAAAGGTTGCCACATTACCCCCCCCTTCCACCCTGCTTGGGTCACCCACAAGGTAGTCAGATAAGGATATTCTACAATGAGGTCCGACAGCTGCAGCTGGTAAATTCATAATATTCCATATTTACACTGATATGCTACATATTTCTGAGTTCTCGTAGAGACATAATACTTAAAGGAAAATAATTCTGTTTATTTTGTTGACCTAGGCCGTGTTGTGGCGGGGAGTCGATATCAGGTACACAACAGAGATAAAATTCCCAGTAGATTCTTTGGTCTCGGAATTTGAGGTCTCCATTTCTGGCATGGTAAATGCTGCGGTTTTGACATCTCCCACAGGTAAGTTCTATCATATTTTTCTGTCTCCTTCTCCAGGACAAACGAGTTTTGTTTATATATATATATATATATATATATATATATATATATATATATATATATATATATATATATATATATAGAGAGAGAGAGAGAGAGAGAGAGAGAGAGAGAGAGAGAGAGAGAGAGAGATTTTCTTTTCCTATTACATAATGACCAAATAATAACCATACCAGATACAGGACTATTAAGTAGAGATGATTCTCCTGTGATTTTAATTTTGAGTGTTATAATGTATTCTATTGCTTTGTAGGTGAGGGATATGATTTATCCACATATTTTGCCTCTGGAGATAAGCAACCCTACACTGTTGTGGTAAACACTCCTTATTTAATACAGGTAATTATGCTTTCCATAATTGTGTGTATGTTTGTGTATTTGTATTTCGGGTGTATTGACCCCTGACTCTTAAGAATAGACTTCGTATCTTGTCTTCCTTTTTCATGTAGTTTTAAATTTTTATCTCTATTTCATCTTATTCAATTTATGTTTCCCTTCTCACTCCTGGTGGTATTTTATACTGTTTCATGTCAGTAAGTTGAATCATTCTGTCATTATTGTATGTCCCACAGGTGCGTCTAAACATGACGCAAAGACAGCGTGACGTCGGTGAATGGACTCTGGAAGTCGATCCTTCCGGAGTGACATCTGTTGCCATATACGCCCGAACGACAATGGACATTCTGCCCGTTTTCTATAGACCAGATTCCGTCTCCGCTCAGCCTTCCCTGCAGAAAATTAATGGGCAACCCGGAAAAGGTATACTCTCTCTCTCTCTCTCTCTCTCTCTCTCTCTCTCTCTCTCTCTCTCTCTCTCTCTCTCTCTCTCTCTCTCTCTCTCTCCTTATTATCACTTTGATGCGGATGTTATGAGATACAGTACCTGATATTATTATTATTATTATTATTATTATTATTATCAATATTATTATTATTATAGCTTGCCAATCTTTCATTTACAACTATTACATTTTGTTTGTTTATCAGTCCTGCTCTCTTAGCTTTTCTATTTTATTTGTGTTTCTTTCCATTTTTTTAGGTGTTTATTTTGACGCACTAAGATACATAAATATATTATCTATTATTCCTGAAAGCCAAAAAATTGCTGCAATATTGTTTTTACTTTATACTTTATCTCATTCCAGCCAGAAGACAAACCTAATATATGTCAAAAATCTCAGTGGCCGACATTAATTTCTTAGTGACTGTCAAAACAAGAAACAAACATGTATATCTATTGTCATTAAAATAAAAGTACTCTTCTATCTTACATAGATCATAACCCCTTAAAAATTTACCTAGACAAAATTCATCTAAAGCTTTACATATTTTGATAACTTTCTCAAATTTTATTTTCCTTCTTCCAGGTATCACAACCTACTTAGACATAGTCGTCACTGGGGTGGACACGGCACGCTTGCGTAGTGTCGAGAGGGCGTATTTGCGTGACACGGAGGGTCAAGAGCTGCTGGAGTTGAATTTCCCAATATCAACTCCGAGAAGGAATACTTACATTCCATTCCCCATCCAGGATCTCACCAACAATAGGTTCAGCGTTGTTGTGGCTGGAAAAGATGCTTCAGGTTAGCATAGGAGTTACTGTTACTACTACTACTATAAATGATTATAATAATAATTATTATTATTATTGTTATTATTATTATTATTATAAGAGAACCTTGTTTTCAAGTTTCATGTTCTGTTTTCTTTATTCCTTGTAGTAGGGGAGAAATAAAACTTTCTGTAAGAAGCAACTTAGAGTGATAAGGAAGATAAAGGCTGGCATTTCATTTCACACGAATCATCAATTAAAAGAAAAGATAATCGATAGGATGTATGGATGTGCATGGTTTGGTTAAGCATTGCTATCATTCTTTTTTATTCAGTTGAGAGCATCCTGTTAGTTTCAGTGAGATCTGTCGTTATGTTGAAAAAGAAAATATAAATGTTCTTAAAGTTACTGATATTTTTTTTTTTTCGACATTATAATGGTCACTCATAATAATAGAAGATGAATGACTCTTCAGAATTCTTTCAGAGATATGCGGAAATGATCTTAATTCGTAATATTAATGGGAATATTATTACTGTTGCTTCTGGGTCGTAGCCAGGCATTTGATCCACAGAGCTGCGGAAGATACAGTAATGATATTTCCTGTAAAATTACGAATTAAGACATTTTCGGATTTCTCCAGATGAATTTCGTCATTAATTTTTTGTAATTATAAACGACCATTAAATGTAAGAACCAAATGAAAGAAAAAAACAGCAGTTTTAGGAAGAATGAATATATTTCCAACATTACGTTAGATTCCCACTAAAAACTAACAGGTGGTTTGGTATTTACTGCGGTGGGAGACGCTTCTTTGTATTGTACTCTTCAATGGGGATATTTGAGGCATAGTGTGTTGAGGCTTGTGTAAATTATGCAGGTGTTTTTTGGTGCCATGATTATATATATATATATATATATATATATATATATATATATATATATTATATATATATATATATATATGCAATTACCTAACTATATGTATGTATGTACTGTATGTATTGAGCTTATGTATCTATATTCATACATATATTTATTTATGTTACTTGAAGCATTTATTTAGTTTTAAATTAATTTATTAAATTTACTTATGTCTGCTCTGCAGGCAACCCCTTCCGAAGAGAGAGCGGAGTGGTGTGGGAGATGACGGAGTCCTTGCTTGAATTTTCTCTCGGGCGCGATGTCTGGGGATACCCTGGCGATATTCTCACCATTCCCTTCACCATCACCAACACTAATGGTGACTCCTCCAACACTTACTTCATAGAAGCTAATGATGCCAAGGGCACTCCCATTATCTTGAGTCAGAGGAGGTAAGCTCTGTCTTAAATATAATTTTCTTTTTCTTTTTTTCATCACTACCCTTCCTTATCACCTGTGAGTCAGTATATGGGTCCCATCTGAAGGTCCTGAGGTTAGTTACTTAGGTGATTCATATCGCATTTCTTCGCCAGAACATCTTTGGGTATATGAAATTAGAGAGAAAATTTTTTGTTCTTCCCTTAATTAACGTATTTCAGTGAAAACGGGAGTTTTCCCTGGTAAATATATGTGTGTGTGTGTGTGTGGTGTGTGTGTGTGTGTGTGTGTGTAATTACCTAATTGTGTTTACGGGAAAGAGCCCAAAGCTCGTATCTTCCCGTCTCCTCATCGGTTCCATTTTGTACTTAGTGATACTTATCATACCTGTCCTTAAAACTATTGATTGAGATAGCATTAACTACCTCCTTGCTTAGCGAACTCCAATTATCAACTACTCCTACACTGAAAAAGTATTTCCTCACATCCTGCAAAGAAGTTTTCTTACGAAGCTTCAAACTATGACCTCTAGTTCTAGAGCCTGCCATATCAAAATATCGATCCCTATCCACTCTATCATAACCATGAAGGAATTTAAAGACTGTCACCATATCCCCCCTCAATCTTCTAGCTTCGAGTGATGGTAAGTCTAATTCCCTCAGCCTCTCATCATAACTGAGATTGCGTATTTCTGGCACCAGTTTCGTGGCATGTCTTTGAACTTTTTCAAGCTTAGCTATGTGCTTTTTCAAGTGCGGATTCCAAAAGGGGGCTGCATATTCGAGTTTTGGCCTCATAGGTTACATAAATATTTCTGAACATTTCCTTGTCCATGTGCCTGAAGGCTACCCTTACATTTGATAAGAATGCATATGCTGCCCTTACTATGTCATTTATATGTATTTCTGGAGACAAATCTGCCAGTATGTTTACTCCTAAATCTCTCATTTTCTGTCTCTTGAAGTTGTACTCCAGCCACCGAGTAGTCAAGCTTGGGCCTTCTTGCACTTGTACCCATTCTCATTACTTTACATTTTGAAGTATTGAATTTCATTAGCCACTTTCTGACCACTCATGTAATTACCTAATTGTTTTTACGGGAAAGAGCCCAAAGCTCGTATCTTCCCGTGTGTGTGTGTATCCCATCATCAGTTTGGATCTTGTGATATACAGTATATTTTTTCATCTTCAGATAAATAGTAACTTTTTTAAATATTTTTATGGCCACCCCTATAGTTTTTGTGTGTGAGATGATGTCTTTCATTGATTACCTATTACATACTTTCCATCAGAATCAATTTGGGTCGCAATGAAACTGTGCAGCTAAATTTGGAAACGAACATACCCATCAGTGACCAGCCTGGAGCGACGAGTACTATTGTGATCACCGCTACATCTACGAAAGGAGACACTTCTTATGCATTGGCACACATGTCTGTCATGCCGACGGTAAGGTTGAGGAAAATATTCTTTTTGTCCGTTTTTTATCAATGTTTTTTATATTAACTTTCAAGAAATATATGACTACCTTCTTAACATACTAACCTTAATAATCAGAATTTGTGGCGACTACAAAATTAACCTTGCTAAGAGCATTTAATCTTATGCTTTCCAAGAATCTTACTATTTTTGCTTAGAATAGCACTTCTCTGTAGACAGGCTCTATATGCTTCCAGAGCATGACATAAAGCATGTGATTAACACCATTAACAATTGTGTTCTTTATATTTAGTACTAATAACTAACCACTTAATATGACTAACATATCCTCTACCAACTATTATTCGCTAGTATTTAGTATACACATTACTCCACATTCTGCTATTTACAGGATAGACCGAGATTGAGAAAAAGGCAATCGGGCAGTGGCCAAGTAAGTGATGGCTCTTTTGGTTAAAAAAAAATTCAATCGTTAGACGAAATAGTGTCACTAAATGTTTGTCCTATAAGATAAAATTAAATTAATAATGATATAGTAGATTATTTTACTATGCTACAAGAAAGAATATTTAGGACTGTATATTATTATCAAGATAACAGCAAAAACTCAATGAGGTTTATTCTTAGTTGGTAAAACTAGGAAAAATACTAAGATATATATATATATATATATATATATATATATATATATATATATATATATATATATATATATATATATATATATATATATATATATATATATATATATATATATATATCTTAATATTTTTCCTAGTTTTACCAACCAAGAATAAACCTCTATTCGAAGGTAAATATTTTATATCAAATATTTTTCATGGAAATATTCAATCAACTTACAGATGTTTCAATATAGTAACAATGATATTTCATTGTGCCTTGACGAAAATTTAAATCTTCCAAACAGTTATATATTAATTTCTTTTCATGCAAAAGAACGTATTACAGTATATATGGATCTAGAATTGTATTATAACATGCCTTCAAGAGGTAGCCGTGAATAATGATGATAATATTGCTAATAATAATAATAACAGGAGTCCTTGAACTTTAATTTCCCATTTAAAAAAAAACGATAAAAGCAAAAATATAATTAATAAAAGCAGACATAATTAATCATCAACGATACAAAACAGTGAATATATTTTTACCGTTTTAAATTAAAACCACTTCCTGTTATGGTTCAGGTTTTATCATTTCGTGTCAGAAATTGTCGAAGTATAAATTATGAAAGACTCCAGTGAAGTCATTAACTAAATAATCATGATTAAGTAATCATTAGGGTTTTAATAATCCGCAGTACAATGACTTCACCCCTCCCACCATCTCCGTGTCTGGTAGATCTTCCTGTCGGAATCACCTCACCCCAGAAACCTGCAATTATCCATGGACTGTGAATCTACATATACAGGACACTTATCCTGGTAAGATAAAATACCCGGTATGCCAATGCACACTTTTTTTTTAATGAGTTTGACATCAGGACGGGCGAGGAAAATTAATGATAAAATACCCGGTATGCTAATGCACACTTTTATTTTAATGAGTTTGACATCAGGACGGGCGAGGAAAATTAATGATAAAATACCCGGTATGCCAATGCACACTTTTTTTTAATGAGTTTGACATCAGGACGGGCGAGGAAAATTAAAGATAAAATTCCCGGTATGCCAATGCACACTTTTTTTTAATGAGTTTGACACCAGGACGGGCGAGGAAAATTAAAGATAAAATACCCGGTATGCCAATGCACACTTTCTTTTTAATGAGTTTGACACCAGGACGGGCGAGGAAAATTAAAGATAAAATACCCGGTATGCCAGTGCACACTTTTTTTTTTAATGAATTTGACACCAGGACGGGCGAGGAAAATTAAAGATAAAATACCCGGTATGCCAGTGCACACTTTTTTTTAATGAGTTTGACACCAGGACGGGCGAGGGAAATTGCCCTTATCTGGCCTGGGAACGAAGAAACATAAAACAAAGAGAAATAGAGATGGGGAGTATTGTGACTTGTCAGATGTGAAGGGATAATAAGAGATATGTAACGAGTTGTTTTTATACTATCAACACGTCACTCCCACCATGGAAAAATGCAGTTTTTACAGGTAAATTGATGAAGAAAAAATGCTAATAAGGAATGTAAGAGAAAGGAAAATTATTTGTATTTTAGGATCATTAGCAGTCCTTCGGTATATTCAACTTTCTTAATATTTTAAAATAGTGTATGTCATAGCTAATACAGCATGGAAAACGGTGAGGTCTTACAGGGGCTATCATTGGTTCTCTCCATACTCAAAAACATCCTCCCATATTTGAACGTGAGGACTTAATTTTAATGTTATTTATGAAATTATTTTGCATAGTTTCGTAATATCTCTTTGTGTATTTAATAAACTACACCTTATCAGTACCTTGGTGAAGAGATGGTATTGCCAGTCTCCATGAATATTTTCAAATAATTTAACCTACTAATCTGTTATCAGATGGAAGAGATGAGGATGGAAAAGATATTATGAGGCTCCTTTTCCTTCTCCCGCTTCCTCCATTCGTAATAATTGTAGCAATTTTACTTTTTTTTCACATAAGTACTACCAGTGTCTTGATTTTTTTTAAATAATTCTGAGTCGATTTAATTACTTTTGTACACCAGAGCAGATTCGATTTTCTTTTTTGATGATAGAAATGGGGCATCCATCCTTAATTCCTCTGATCCAAAATGTTTCTGTTCACCCATATTCGAAAGGGGATTATATGTGACACAAATTCACACACAACAAAGACATTTTAAGTTACTCATTATAAGTGGTGAAATAACTTCAAAAGCACAGTGTGTGTGTGTGTTTTTATTTTTTTTGCTTGTATATCTGATGTTGATTTAAAAAATAAAAATAATGAATTATATATATATATATATATATATATATATATATATATATATATATATATATATATATATATATATATATATTAATTTTTTACCCCGACCGGGACTTGAACCTAGGACTTATAATTACTAAGGCGCTACCACTACACCACAGAAGGTTAAAAGGAATCAGACCTTATAGCTTATATCTGCTATACTTAGGAATGAACACATTCTATCTGAATGCCACTAGTGTTATTCAGATAGAATGCGTTCATTCCTAAGTATAGCAGATATAAGTTATAAGGTCTGATTCCTTTTAACCTTCTGTGGTGTAGTTGGTAGCGCCTTGACTTAGTAAATATATATATATATATATATATATATATATATATATATATATATATATATATATATATTATATATATATATATATATATATATATATATATATATATATATATATATATATATATATATATATATATATATATATATATTATATATATATATATATATATATATATATATATATATATATATATATATATATATATATTATATATATATATATATTTATATATATATATATATATATATATATATATATATATATATATATATATATATATATATATATATATATATATATATATATATATATATATATATATATATATTATATAATATATATATATATATATATATATATATATATATATATATATATATATATATATATATATATATATATATATATATATATATATATATATATATATATATATATATATATATATATATATATATATATATATATATATATATATATATATATATATTATATATATATATATATATATATATATATATATATATATATATATATATATATATATATATATATATATATATATATATTTTATATATATATTATATATATAGATATATATATATATATATATATATATATATATATATATATATATATATATATATATATATATATATATATATATATATATATATATATATATATATATATATATATATATATATTTTATATATATATATATATATATATATATATATATATATATATATATATATATATATATATATATATATATATATATATATATTTTATATATATATATATATATATATATATATATATATATATATATATATATATATATATATATATATATATATATATATATATATATATATTTTATATATATATATATATATATATATATATATATATATATATATATATATATATATATATATATTGGTAGAATACATAATCATGACCTTCATATTTTCATTCAGGTTTATTAAGAGTGCGTTATACCCCGAACTCCCAAGGCGACCCTATCTTTACTAGTGGAATTCAAGATCTGAGAGTCACCTATGCATCTACTTGCTGCTCTCCCACCGTGAGAGTAGAAGCCTGGGACTTAGCTACCAATCCGGCCTCTAAAATGATTGATAATGGTGACTTATCAGGTTAGTAAATTGCAGTAATTTTTAGTTTAAACTTATGCTTGATCTCACCTCCAGATTCGTCTCATCTGTGTACAAAACCCATAATCCCTCTTAAAAAGAGGGATTGGCTGAGTCATAGCAAAACAAAACAACTTGATTCTTTGTTTGAGGATAATATAAAGGTGATTCTCAGTTCTCTCCCTCCACCCTCATTAGTCGACATTGACGACGCGCAGGGGAAAACAGGGGAGGTATTCTTATTTCAAAATGCACTTTTTTTTTCTTGTGGATTTTTCTAAGTGCAAGATTAATTAAGTACAGTAAGATTTGCGCTTGTCTGAATTTACGTTATTTCTCCTTATCATTGTCTTCTTTACTGCAACAGGTTCTTTGGATGTTGAGAAAATATATTATGAGTTTAGTTTAGATATCATCTGGAGTTTGATTGAATTTAATTGTCAAATAATAATAATAATGATATTGTTGTCATTATTATTATTATTATTAGTAGTAGTAGTAGTAGTAGTAGTAATAGTATTAAGTAGTAGTAGTAGTAAAAGTAGTATCATCATCACATTTTTGTTTCATGCAGCCAACCAACTGAGCGCTGGTGCTGTCTCTGGAATCGTCTTGGGCACAATTGCGGCTTTGATTCTCCTCATCCTTTTGATTGTCCTTGTGGTAAGGCGCTTGCGTAATAGAAGAGAGGGACAAATTACCCCCATAAGAAACCGTCGAAGGGCGTCTGATGATTAGGGAAGCATGAAGAGGCATTACTCGGGAAGAAGCACAAAATCACATCAGAATTTGCCTGAGAGAGAAAGAGCAAAGGACACTTCGAGATCTGACAATGCGTCTTTGCTATCTGGAACGTCAGAAGTGACATCATCTAACCGATCTTCAGGCAGGACAATGTCTGTCAGTTCTTCATATCCTTCAACTCTGTCAGGAAGATGTTCTTCAGTGCGTAGTCACGGTAGTTCTGCTCCTTCTGGTATCAGTTCTTTTACCCAGCAGAGTGATTTACCAGCGGACAGATTTTCAGACTCCTCGACGACGTTCTCAGAAAGTTCTTACCAGTGGGGGTTCTGGAAAGTTAGATTTTCGCGTGATCCTTCCCTCTTTGTAATAAACAAAGCACCGAAGTAATTATGTTTCTCTCTCTCTCTCTCTCTCTCTCTCTCTCTCTCTCTCTCTCTCTCTCTCTCTCTCTCTCTCTCTCTCTCTCTCTCTCTCAGTTGCATACTTTATTCCCACTGATTATATTTATTTCTTTTATCAAGCCAATAACAGAGTCGACTTGAAATGGCTTCAAGTATTTTCCCGGTGGTGTCTCTTCGTAAACCAAAGCAATGAGTAGCTGTGTAATTGTATAGCCAGCTCGCCCTTTTTTTTTCCTACTGGATGTTTGTGCTCGAATTTGGAGCTGAACCATCCCTGAATTGGGACCCACAACAAGCGACTATGTGCCAGGCACCTCTAGGTAAACAGAGGCTGTTAGGCCCTGAGAAACCTGCCCAAGAGTGTCTATCCTTGAATTCGGTTGTTAGCAGTGTCCTATTATACCACGTGGACTGCGAACTTGTATAAAGGTTTGCTTATTTGTGCTACTTACAACTATTTCTAAAAGTTTTAAGTGAAAATAGTGATAGCACCGATATTCTCTGATTATCATTTTCATTCATAAACTTCTTGATATGTTGTAGAAAGTCATTGCTACAGTAGATGTGAAATCAGAGTAGATTTGCATAAAACGTGATGGTTGTAGTGTGGTCGAGATAGAAAAAATAATATATATCACTTACCTTAACACCACCTGCACGTATTAGAAGTTAAAAGTCCACTCGAAATGAGTGATGATGATCAGCTATCTAGGCCGTCTAAAAATCACTTGTAGTTAGAAATATAAGAATGTATTTTCAGTACTAACACGTTAGTAGTATAAGACAGAAAGTTTTTATGTTGTTTATGTCCTGCTTTTGTTATTGTAAACTGTTCGCATGCCATACCAAGGATTTGAAAATCAGGTCTTCCTTTAAAAGAAATAAAATTATTATTATTATTATTATTATTATTATTATTATTACTATTATTACTACTTCTTATCCCAGTCGGTTTTGTTCTAGATTTCACACAAGTAAATACAGTTTAAGTAAATAATTTAAAAACCTAATCAAGTTTTTATTATTATTATTATTATTATTATTATTATTACTTGAACCCAGATGTCATTACCATATATTCTTGATTTTATACTTGTACATACAAATACATGTACAGCACAAATAGATGAAAGGATAAGCTTACATATATGTATATACTGTATAAGAACTAGAACATAGACCTTGTACAGTATTTACTCTTAGGAATTAAATCTTTATATAAAAAATGAGTTACTTTTAATCCACCTATAATAAATAAGCTCATATGACGTGCATATAAGAATAATGTCTATCACGTAACGGCCTTTGTTAATATGAATTTATAACTTTCGATGTAGCCAATATATTGTAATTATATATGACAGTCCCTGATATATATTATACAGCAAAAATGAAGGAAATGAGAATGTTATTCTCTCTCTCTCTCTCCCTACAGATGTTTGCATAAGGAAAGTTAAAAGACTGAAAAAATAAACTAATTTATTTAGCTACGCTTTAATTTAAAATTCGTCCGTGAAAGTGTTCCTAATCAGAGACTACACTAATTACACATCTGCCTAATATAATTATTCTCTTTAATGCTGAAAATGCAGTATTGTACAGTATCATTTCCCTGTACACTAATAATGCCCCAGATTACTGACCAAAAATTATACACATTGTACAAGATTAGAACGAAAAATCAATTCCCAAAAGAAACGTTATCTTGAATTCTTGCTCTGTACATCGATAACATAATTACCATTACTACTTAACCACCCAAGTAGCTCCGTTCGAAAATTTCCATGTGTCTTAAGAAATCAAAATGGGCGTCTTCCATTTCAAGATCTGTGATATCGTTATAATTGCTACTTTCGCCACTAGAGGACTCCCTGATTCGCCTCTTCCTTTTTCTTCTGCCACTCCTGCTTCCTGGATTCGTTAAGGATGCCATCACAACCAGTGGAATTAAGAGACCCGTAAGTCCTACGTATTGAGGGGCAACGCCCATAAGTGTGAACGTTACGATAGCTATGATGATGAACGGGACCAAGAAATAGAAAAGAAATGCAAAGGCAGGGCTCTCGGCTGCGTTCAACTGCAGACTTTCCACCTGATTCTCAAATCGGTTGTGTAACTGCTTCACCAAAGGGTTGGGTTTCGTTTCATCGTCTCTTAATACTTGTTGGAACATCTGCAAAGAGTCAAAGTGTCATTTTAGAAGAAAAAAAATGTATAAGTAACCTCAATTTGCACCTGGTCTTTTGTATATGTTTACTTTCGCACACCCCCCAGCAAGGAAAAAATCTTGATATTTATTATATTCTTAAGTCAGAGTAGTTTACCTCCATTCAAGAAAGGAGTTGATACAGATCGCCGTGGCTCAGTCGGTAGCGTCTCCGACTCTGAGGCGTCAGGTCGAGGGTTCGCGCCCCGCCACGGTCTGAGGTTAGCAAAGGCATGCACTCAGCGTAAGGATTACATCTGCCAAAACAAGTCCTTCGCAAGAAGGCAACCGTCCTAGCCCTTGGTTGATAAGGGAGTCCGTGACGTAAAACCGGAACCAGGTATTTTTTTTTACAGTGTAATGTGTTTTTATATCAATCTTTGGGAGTGCTGTAAACATTTATTTTTTTTAACTTATAGATATTATTAGTTCTTATTTGTGATTTAGTATTTTCACATATTATTATTGGTAACCTTTTTACACAAAGGCTTGCTTGAATCTCTCGTATTATTATTATTATTAATATTAGTAGTAGTAGTTGTAGTAGTAATAGTAGGCGGGCGGAGGAGGAGTACAAAGTTTGAGTTCTTCATAACTGAAACTCTTTGGCCACGTGCAGTGACGATTCCCTACAGTACTTAGCGCCATATATCAAGTTTATGACGTGAAAAATACTCACCCAGAACGAATTTATATATCAAATACTGGAATTTATCGTATTACAGCTTATAATCATATAGCAAAAGCCTGTTAACCGATGTAATTTTTTAACTAAATTGCGTAACTATTACATGGATCATACATGAAATATAACCAGAGAATGTTCAGAAATCTGTGTAAATGTGAACCCTTTCACATGACCTGCATTTTATGCTCGTGCAAATGGATGGAAATTTTGGATATACAGGTAGGCTGATATACAGAACTTATAGTACAGTTGATAAAGTGACATATTACAGAAAGACAGATCGGTTGATATATAGGTATAGTATGAACAGACAGACTCACATCAATTATTAAGCTCTCTTTATCAACCGGAGAAGCAGTTACTAAATGCATGAGATTGCCACCGTCGCTCCCAAATGTAACAGTCGCTGTTGTTCCAGCTGCTGTGTTGATACTCTCATCTGTGCCTAAAGGAGTTCGCAAACTTGCTAGATCCAGTCTATCCATCGTGGATCTCTCAGTAGATGTGCGAGATTTTATTGCACCTGGGTTACCTGATGTTTCATTACCTGCAAATGAGAGATAGAGAGAGAAAAAAATGTCTTCGTAGTAATATTTTATCAAAATATCTAACGTGAACATAGTATCTCTTTGCATTATGCATTACTACTTGTGAGTGTTGGTCACTTCTAATTTATCTCTTAATAGTTTCTCCTTTTTGTCTGAGAATTGTGTGAATTCTGTCCTTGTGAGGTCTTGAGCAGTCTCTGGGTCCCATACTCATCCTTCATCTCTTCTACTCTCCTATTTCTTCTTTTTATTTTGAAATTGGTTGAGATCGGTCCATATCAGAAGCTAAGATACCTCTGCCTCCCATAGTTCATTCTCACCTTCTTTCTATTATTCTTATTTCTTTCCCTGTAATGGGGCTAGAGCACCTCCTCCATGTTCCGCTGCATGCTGTAAAAGTCGACTTTGGAATGGAGTGGCTGACTTAAATTTTCTTCCAGCAAAGAGTCAGTTTTGCTTTCCCTCGGCAACACCACTTATTAGGGGGATTATGACTCTTGTATATTTATAGATTTATTTATTATTCTCTTTGTATATAAAAAACAATGTACCGTATGTATAATATGTTCCTATCTTTTAGACACCTTCAAAACTGTAATGTTTAATTGCTCGTCATTTATCATATTATTTACAACATATTTTGAGAATACTAGATAGTCTTTAAATGTTGTAAGAACAGTTTATATATATATATATATATATATATATATATATATATATATATATATATATATATATATATATATATATATATATATATATATATATATATATATATATAGTAATTACGTTAGAAGATTTCTCTCTCTCTCTCTCTCTCTCTCTCTCTCTCTCTCTCTCTCTCTCTCTCTCTCTCTCTCTCTCTCTCTTTCCACATACGATATATATATATATATATATATATATATATATATATATATATATATATATATATATATATATATATATATATATATATATCTCGTTTGTGGAGAGAGAGAGAGAGAGAGATGCGTTTGTGGGGAGAGAGAGAGAGAGATATGCATTTGTGGTGAGAGAGAGAAAGCGAACTCTTCTCACGTAATTGCCAAAACATTACGTAGCCTTACATATTCTTAGAACTATATGTATGCAAGTGTCGTTATTTATGAAGGTTGCGGTTGAATATATTATAATAAATACCTTCGACATAAGTGTCTGCTAAGCCTATCCGGCTGACCTCCAAAGGCTGTTGCTTGACTTGAGGGAGGAGTGACAATCCTGGTTGACCTATGCCTGGAATAGCTGTACTGTAAATCCTTTGATTACTATGAACATGATTATTCGGCCATACAGGATTACTCTGTTCCAAAAATAATCGTGAAGGATGACCAAGTGACATGTGAGGCATAGAGACCTTGTAATCCTTTCGCTTTTCTGGGCTAGGATTTAATTCCTTTAATGGAGGTATGATCCTCCGTAGGATATTGGTCCCAGGAAAGGTCGGAGAGGGACTGACAGTAGATACTGTGCGGTGTCTTGGCCTAACAGTGCTTGAAACGTCTTTTAAGGAATTAAAATATTGATACCTCTTGTCAGGGGGTGAATAAGTAGTGACAACAACATTAGTTGGTTCTGTTGTCGGTGTGAAATCGAGGAAGCCGCCTTTATTTCTTTTCCGCAGTAATTCCAGTATTTTCAATAAGTGGGAGTTTTGTGAGTCTGGAACTAGAAGTCCAGTCAAACCTGGAGTGCCAACATTAATTTTCTGTGTGTTGCTGTGACGTAAGGGAAGGTGCGGTCTTTGAGTGCTTCTAAAATCATTGTAAGCTGAAGTATATATCTTAGATGAATTTGTTATCGTGGGTTGACCAAAAGAATGAAAATTAAGCTTATGATAAGTAGTGTTATTTCCATCCTTCCTTCGAAAGGAATCTCCATTTCCGTTTAATAAAGTCTCCTTTTTCATTGTCTCTTGAGGTGAATTACTATCAACTTTTGCAGGGAATGAGATGCTCTGTACATTAGAACTTACATGTGGTAAAATGTCATGATTTGCACTTGAATTAGCATGAGGTTTTTCATCTGCTGACTTTCTTATCAATGCGCTGGTGTCAACGAAACGTGCTGGAAGGCGAGGATGAGGCACACCTGTTCCCATTACCTCTTCAGATGAGATTACCGTTGGCTGAGGGAGGACGGATAGTGGCTGCTTACGGAAATGTTTGAGAAGAAGGAGCGTTGGAACTGAAGAGTTTCCTTGATGAGAAGAAGAATTATGTAGTGAAGCATTGATGTAATCACCTGTATGGGAATCTGTAGATATTAATGTAGGACTGGATGGTTCATCATTTGCTCGGGAAGGTACTTCTGTCCGAGTTGGACGCTTTTCTAGCTGTCTCTCTGACGGTTTAACAAATTTCTGTAAAGATTTGGAATCTCTCTCTTTTATATCTGTTGGCAAAAATCTTGCACTGTAGTACCATGGAAGGTCTGCATCGTCAGCTACACTGTAATATGTACTAGTAACCACTGAAATCAACACTGCAAAAGTCACGCAAAGTAATATATGCTTTGCCATTATTGATACAATATTCAGACACCAGATACGGGCTCTTTAATGATCCATGAAATTATTTTCATGACAGAGATTGTCTTTAACCCAGTTTCAGTCTAATTACGGTGATTACATGTCAGTATTAATCTTTTCTAAAAAAAAAAAAAAAAAAACTGCATGGACCTTAGATAATTTCTTAACACGTAGCGACTTCCAGTCCATAAGATCTTTTGCTTTTTGCAATGTAGTTCAGGATCCACTCAACACTTCAAGGGCCCTTTTTCTGTATATACAAATAATGTGATCTGTTAAAAAAAGATATATATATATATATATATATATATATATATATATATATATATATATATATATATATATATATATATATATATATATATATATATATATATATATATATATACTATAATATGCAACAAAACAGTAAATTCATAAACCTCACATCAACAAAATAGTTTATAACCTATAAATTAATACATAAAATATGACATCAACATGAATAACAACCTTTAAATATGACCATACCACAATTCACATCATATATATTATTGGAAAAACAACAAACATCAACAGATGACAAACAGCCAAATATAAACAGTGAAAAAATAAACAACTAATCGTTTGTCTAAATAATTAAAAACAAAAAAAAAGATTAAAAGTTTCTTTAATTTTTGAACGCGTTGACCGTATTAGGAACACTATCGTATCGGTAAGTCTCTCTCTCTCCAACCGACACCTCCTTACTCGAGACCTGGATTGTGCACTAGATCTATCATAGCAATAACAGTCTTATAAGTTAAAAGATTACCGTGTCCAAACCAATTGCTCGGAACCTGACCACTGCATTGCGGTGAGGCAAACATCTGTTTACGATTTGATATTAATGTTTGCTGCTTCGTGTGTGTGTGTATATATATATATATATATATATATATATATATATATATATATATATATATATATATATATATATATATATATATATATATATATATATGTATGTGTGTGTGTGTGTGTGTGTTTTATCGTTTTATTCCCACTTATTTGCCTCCTACATTTTGTGTCGAGAATAGGTATGTTCAACCTCTCTCTCTCCTCTCTCTCTCTCTCTCTCTCTCTCTCTCTCTCTCTCTCTCTCTCTCTCTCTCTCTCTCTCTCTCTCTTCTTCTTCTTCTTCTCTTCTTCTTCTTCTTCTTCTTCTTCTTCTTCTTCTTCTTCTTCTTCTTCTTCTTCTTTCTTTCTTTCTTTTTTCTTCTTAGTATTGAGGCTTCTACCTAATCTTCCACAGACTAGCCACATCGTCTCTCAGTAATTTTAGCTTCATACTATCAGTAGGTAACGAATCGCATCAACGAATTTTGTAGATTAAAGACAATTGCGAAGCAATTAAATTCACCCAAAA
Source organism: Halocaridina rubra (assembly GCA_037179515.1). NCBI lineage: Eukaryota > Metazoa > Arthropoda > Malacostraca > Decapoda > Atyidae > Halocaridina > Halocaridina rubra. Next base: position 116,215 of record JAXCGZ010003866.1, read on the forward strand.
GTAATTAGACAGAATCACCTTGAGTAAATTGGTTTCACCAACTATTAGCCTAGTGTTATAAAATGTGATTCTATTACAAAAGATAAAGAGAGAAAATTTATAGATAGAATGTGATGAACACAGCTAAATTATTGTTATTATTACTGAACATTTGGTTTTCATAGCTGTTACTGGAGTATATATATATATATATATATATATATATATATATATATATATATATATATATATATATATATATATATATATAGGTGTGTGTGTGTGTGTGTGTGTGTGTGTGTGTGTGTGCGTGTGTGTGCGATTACCTAATTGCGTTTACGGGAAAGAGCCCAAAGCTCGTATCTTCCCGTCTCCTGATCGGTTCCATTTTCTACTTGGTGATACTTATCATACCTGTCCTTAAAACTATGGATTGAGATAGCATTAACTACCTCCTCGCTTAGCCAATCCCAATTATCAACTACTCTTACACTGAAAAAGTATTTCCTTACATCCTGCAAAGAAGTTTTCTTACGAAGCTTCAAACTATTACCTCTAGTTCTAGAGCCTGCCATATCAAAATATCGATCCCTATCCACTCTATCATAACGATGAAGGAATTTAAAGACTGTCACCATATCCCCTATCAATCTTCTAGCTTCGAGTGATGGTAAGTCTAATTCCCTCAGCCTCTCATCATAACTGAGATTACGTATTTCTGGCACCAGTTTCGTGGCATGTCTTTGAACTTTTTCAAGCTTAGCTATGTGCTTTTTCAAGTGCGGATTCCAAAGGGGGCTGCATATTCGAGTTTTGGCCTCACATAGGTTACATGAATATTTCCTTGTCCATGTGCCTGAAGGCTACCCTTACATTTGATAAGAATGCATATGCTGCCCTTACTATGCCATTTATATGTATTTCTGGAGACAAATATGCCAGTATGTTTACTCCTAGATCTCTCTCATTTTCTGTCTCTTGAGATTGTACTCCAGCCACCGAGTAGTCAAGCTTGGGCCTTCTTGCACTTGTACCCATTCTCATTACCTTACATTTTGAAGTACTGAATTTCATTAGCCACTTTTCTGACCACTCATGCAGGCTATTTAGATCTTCCTGAAGTTCTCTACCATTGTTCTCGTTTCCTACTTTCTTCACAATCTTTGCATCATCTGCAAACATATTCATGAATGAATTTACAGACTCTGGTAGGTCATTTACATATACAAGGAACAAAAGTGGCCCTAAAACTGAACCCTGTGGAACTCCACTACTAACTCTTCTCCATTCAGACACTGAGTGTCTTACTCTAACCCTCTGTTCCCTTCCTTCTAAGTAATTTTTTATCCATTTCAAAACATTTCCACCTATTCTAGCCATTGCTTGCAGCTTCCTAATAAGTCTCCCATGTGGAACAGTGTCAAACGCTTTCTGAAAGTCTAGGAATATGCAATCTGCCCAGCCCTCTCTTTCCTGTAAGATTCGGCTTACCTAATCATAAAATTCTAATAAGTTAGTTACTGTTGATCTACCTTCTCTGAAGCCATGTTGCCTCACTGACAAAAAGTTGAAGGATTCCAAGTGAAGAGAGATATGTTTCCTTAGTAGTTTCTCCATAACTTTGCAAACTATGCTGGTCAAGGGAGCTGGTCTATAGTTCAGAGCCGTATCCCTCCTTCCATTTTTGAAGATAAGTATCACGTTTGCTTGTTTCCAGCATCTTGGAATCACCCCTGACTCCAGTGACTTTTTAAATATGATACTTAGTGCCACTGATATTGAGTTTGCGCATTTTTTAAGTACATGAGGGGATATGTCATATGAATGTGTGTGTGTCATTTTACCTAATTGTGTGTGTATGTGTCACTTGTTAAAGTCAGAAAATCCTATTCTAAGGAGAACTAGCATATATATATATATATATATATATATATATATATATATATATATATATATATATATATATATATATATATATATATATATATATATGTATATTATATATATATATATATATATATATATATATATATATATATATATATATGTATATATATATATATATATATATATATATATATATATATATATATATATATATATATATATATATATATATAAGATATTATTTTTTTTTATTTATTCACAATTATAATAGATCATTACACAGCTCCATACTGCACAATAACTTGTAAATTCTAACTGTTAAAGGTCTCTAAATGAAAGGCAAAAGCAAGGGACAGTAATAGCACAGAACCCGACCTTATTCTTACCATATAACCTAGACACAAGCCCCCTCTCCAATCACGTTGATCCAGTGATCTCCAGAGAATGACTGACTAATAATCACCCCCCCCCAATTAATAGACTAATTTATTAGGTAATAATAAAGAGCCTAATGACACCAAAAAGATTTGCTAATACACATTCAGCCTCTCTCTCTCTCTCTCTCTCTCTCTCTCTCTCTCTCTCTCTCTCTCTCTCTCTCTCTCTCTCTCTCTCTCTCTCTCTCTCTCTCTCTCTCTCTCTCTCTCTCTCTCATCACAGTGAACAATAGGTAAAGAATTTGAATTGAAACGAGATGTAGTGAATGCAGTATTCTTGAAAAGTTTTACAGTATTTAAAAATAATATTGAGGGTTGTCAAATATTCCACTGAAGCCATCAGGTTTTCCACAACCGTAACAAAAGAATCGAATTTTATATAATGTGGCACTAGCCGCTTGTTCTATCAATCAGCAAGAGGCTTTGCTCCTCTCTGTTAGTCTCTTCTTTATTTAATTTTCGTGTTTTTCCCTCCAATCCCTTCCCATCCTATGCCCCCCTCTTTTTCGGTGATGACACCCTGAATAGGGCTAAGAGCGTTCACTCGATGCCCTTCCTTGTTCTTCCCCCTCCTATCCTATCCCATCCTATTCATTCATTTTTGTTCTATCCTGGCTCGGAGTTGGGATAGCTTTCACTGTTTCATGTCGTTACCGATTAGTTTGTGGGATTACTTGGGGGGTTGATTTCCTATAGGTCTAAATGACAACTCAGTTATTGCCTGGAGATCACTGGGTACACATTATTGAAGAGGGGACTTGGGTTCCGGCTATGTGATAGGTGTATAGTCGAGTTCTGTGCTCTCTCTGTCCCTTGCTTCTGCCTTTTATTGGAGACCTGTAATTTTTACCCTTAATGCTTTTCCATCTGTCGTTTCGCTACAGTTAAAGGGAGGATATAGGAAGCCTCCTTTATGTGCACCTATACTTAGGGTGAAAATAATAATAATAATAATAATAATAATAATAATAAAATAATAATAATAATAATAATAATAATAACGATAAAATAATAATGATAATAATAATAATACTGATAATAATAATAATAATAATAATAATAATAATAATAATAATAATAATAATTATTATTATTATTATTATTATTATTATTATTATAATCACTGGAAAGTCCAAAATCTCTTTTTACAACTTCATCGATCTCTTTCGGTAACTTTTCGATAATGTTTACACCGCGTTATTTAGTGAGGAACTATAACTTAAAAGTGACGTAAGAGAAATGGCGAGAGGCCTGCAAATAGCCATCTCTCACCTTTAAACACCAAAAGACAACTGCCGGCATAACCGAAAGGCACAAGTACCGTTTAATCCACAACTCCATACTTCTAGCGAAGAATATTTTTTTTCCCTTATTTTTCCTTGGATTCCTTATATCAAACCGCAAGAAGAGTCGTGACGACCAATCGCTGTGGAGGAAAATCATGCGACCAATTGGAAAAGAGTTTGTGCTTGCGAAGGAGGAGCGCCGTTTTGCAAGCATAGAGAGGGTGAGGTTTGTAATACGGTGACCTCATTGAACGACAGATGGTGTGGACATATTGTGGTCTTTGGTCATCTATTTTTTATTTTTCAGAAGGTTCGAAGATGAAGACATAAACTGACTGTCTTGTTTATATATATATATATATATATATATATATATATATATATATATATATATATATATATATATATATATATATATATATATATATATATATATATATATATATATATATATATATGAAGTTTGTAAATATGTCTTGAAGAACTATTTATAACAGGTATTTGTTGTTTTCCGATAAATTTTAGAGCACTTATAGTGACATATTATTATTATTATTATTATTATTATTATTATTATTATTATTATTATTATTATTATTATTATTATTATTATTATTATTATTTTATTATCATTATTATTATTGTTGTTGTTGTTACATCAATAATGAGCATTACAGAAATTCAATATGATAACCCTTAATGTAGACGAAATGTGTATGTCATGTAAAACCTTTAAGTTGAAGTTTTCCTGTGGTTTGTAGGTCAAGAGGCTGTACATAACAGATTTACAGAGTTCATGGTAAACGACTAAAATTTGTTCGCGTGATTTATTAGTTCAGTCCCAGGTTTGTTGTCATCACTGGATTGGAGAGCAATCAATATTCGTCGTTTATATATAAGAACAGTTGCAAGATGCAAAAGGTGTGATCAGTGATGAGTAACTAAATGTTATTTCAACTTACTATTTTGAAGAACGTTCAAGGTGTCAGGTCGAGGGTTCGCGCCCCGTCACGGTCTGAGGTTAGCAGGGGCATGCACTCAGGGTAACGATTACATCTGCCATAACAAGTCCTTTGCAAGCAGGCAACCGTCCTAGCCCTTGGTAGAAAAGGGAGTCCGTGACGTAAAACCGGAACTACAGACAATATGATATATAAGTTTGTTGATAAATTCTGGTATTATATCCAAATTAATGGGTCATATCACCTAAAAAAAATAAAAATATCTATGGAAAAAACATATCTCTGCTATACGATCCTTTTTCACATTTAATCGTGACTCGAACACTGTATAAAAAATTTAACTGAAATAAATGAGTTAATATGAACTAGCTCATTAGCAGAACACCATTATACATATTGTGTTTTAGTTGTTTCGGTTGTCCCTGGTATATAATACTAGTCTATCTGTCCATATACCAGGTCCACAATCCCCGTTTTAATTCTACATATTGTGTTTTAGTTGTTTCGGTTGTCCCTGGTATATAATACTAGTCTATCTGTCAATATACCAGGTCCACAATCCCCGTTTTAATTCTACATATTGTGTTTTAGTTGTTTCGGTTGTCCCTGGTATATAATACTAGTCTATCTGTCAATATACCAGGTCCACAATCCCCTTTGCATGGGGGTGGCCATAAGATAATGAAATGATTGTGGAAGACACAGCAGCAATCCAGAAGGATTTAGTCTGAAGTAGCCCAGAATATGTCGCTTTTAATTGGCCATAGGCCTAACTTCATATGCATAACTTGAGCAACATGCACTCAGTGATCATGAAAATACATTTAACACCTAAAGCATTTTTGAAACTAGAATCACTTTGTTGTGAGTGTCCCTGAAAGCAGATATACACGTCTTTCACTTTTTTTTTTTTTTTTTTTTTTTTTTAGACATCCACCATTTTCATACTGGTATAAATTAGCTTTACAATCTACAGATGTATATCTTTCAAGCACACGTGGGTGAAAATTTGCCATCCAAAGTGGTACTGTGTAAGCCAAATCCTGGAGTCTGGCTGAAGTAGACTGGTATTTTTTTTTTTATGAGTGTGACACCGGGACAGGCAGAAACTGCCCTCATCAACAAAGGCCCGGGCACGAGAAAATACTAAGACGAAGGAAAAGAAAAAGGTTAAGGGCAAGGCAGAGATGAGGTAATGTCACACAAAGGAAAACGACAGACAGATAAAAGCAGTCAAAGTAAAGAGGACCCAGAGATATGGAGGACTAGGCTCTGAGATGACATAAGATCTGCTTTTTGAAGGATGAAAGGTCATAAGAATTAGGAAAGAAAGAAGGAGGAAGAGTTCCAGAGTCTGGAGGTAGATAGGAAGAAGCAGTCGCTGCACCGACCAATCCACGAGCTACAAATCTCCACACAGTACCTGTGAGATGAGGCCGCTTGGCGAGTGTTACGCGGCCTCGGCAGTGGAGGAGGGATGCAACTCGCCAACTCATCAGAGCAGCGATGGAAGTAGTAGCGATAGAAAAGCGAAAGGGAAGATACCTTACGGCGAAGAGAGAGAGAATCCAGGTATCTTCCCTTTCGCTTTTCTATCGCTACTACTTCCATCGCTGCTCTGATGAGTTGGCGAGTTGCATCCCTCCTCCACTGCCGAGGTATGTGTAGCTTTGTCCTGCAAGCTTTAATAACAGTGCCCGGGCCTTTAATGATGAGGGCAGTTTCTGACTGTCCCGGTGTCACTAAAAAAAAAAAAAAAAAAAAAAAAAAAACGACTCAACAGCTGGTGCACGAATTCGATTGTACGAGGTACTCCTAACAGCATCTTTACGCTGCAATATCTAACATTATCTAGAGAGAACACATTGTTAAATGTGTGCTGTAAGTGGTGGAACTGAAGTTTTACTACCTCTAACTTTATAACGATAATGATGATGATAATAATGATAAAAATAATTATAATGATATTATCCCAATTTGTCACGATAAATGCAGAGGTTTGACCGATCATTTGAGTTTGTTCTATGTGCCACTATTAGTTTTTATATGAGGGGGGGGGGGACAGATACTGACTTGAAACTGGGGAATTAAGGTGGGATGCCTTTCCTATCGCCCCACTGTGACCTCGAGCGCTGGCCCTTTACCGCTTGACGTGATCTTTCTACATGATACTTCGTACCTTAGCGGTAGTCACTGTGGCTCAAGCGGTAGCGTCCGCGACTCTGAGGCGTCAGGTCGAGGGTTCGCGCACCGTTACGGTCTGAGGTTAGCAAGGGCATGCACTCAGGGTAGCGATTACATCTGCCAAAACAAGTCCTTCGCAAGAAGGTAACCTTCCTAGTCCTTGGTAGAAAAGGGAGACCGTGACGTAAAACCGGAACGAACGAACTCCGTAGCATAGCGGTAGAGAAGCAAGAATGCTCCACTCAGGAGGTGATGGAGTGCATTCGAGCCCACTGATGGGTGATAAGAAGGCCTTTCTGCCTTTGTAAGCCAGCTTTAATCCCTAAATGGGAACTAGAAATGACACATATAATGTAAAAATAAATCCAAGTATTATCATCACCATTGTTATTGTTAATGCAACAATATTAACAAGGATTTACAAGAAGAAGAAGTTGTCCGTAATGTAAACATTGAAGTTAGAAGATGTCCAGCGGTCAACTCACGTAGTAGTTGTATACATATTTATTCAAAGCCAATTCCATTTAAGAGGGTAAGTTTAAGTTACATGCAAAATGCATCTATAACTTCAATAGATGATGAATTTGATTATACTGATTTGTAGAGTAAATTAATAGGTTAAGCAAGTGCATTGTAAATATGCATAACCTCAGCGAGCTTCAGGGATATGTCCAATTTGGTGACTATTGTTTGTTGAGATTCATTTTCTGCACCCTTCCATAACTTGTATTTATACCTCATCGAATGGTAATTCTTTGGCTTATATGTCTTAAGCTCACGTCACTTACTCCTGGAAAACTTTTAATTTGGGAAAAATTACACATAAAATTATGATCAATTATTAGAAATAGGAGAAGCTAGAGAGGGGCTGTTGTATATGTAAGAGACGAGACAGACACCGCCTATTGTCAGGTGAGCCTCGCTGTTGTTAAAACACCCAAATTTACCCTATTGAGATGCCTAACTAACTCGGTAACCAAATCAATACCAGGTTAGGTTACTCGTCATAATTGGAGGCATAATAGCTCACTCATTCATGCTGCCTATTGATTCATTATTATACATGACAAAGTTGAAGCCTCGTCTTTACTAATGAGTTATTTTAATTAACTGGTCAAAGTGAAGAAACAACCTCTATCTTCTTACTACCTTGCTTTACAGCTAAGGGGAACTACATTTGAGATAGCTCTACTCATTTACTTGTCATGGAGAAGAATAACATGAATCAATTATCTTGCAAATCTCATGACCTCTTAATATGGATCGTAATCAGTTAAGCAGGTTTGCTTTTACTGAAATTTCTTGAGATAGTGTGAAGTCCAGCTAACCAGTTAGCAGTTAGTTTGTAGCATTTCAAATTTGCTGTCTCTTGCAGTATAAGATTATAAAAGTAAATTAAGATTTTTTGTGATACTGTGAAGTGTAAATTTTAAAGTTTTATGGTGAAAGTTATGTTTAAATGCCTTACATTATATTTCATTTCAGAATACTGAGTAGGATCTACTTGATAGTCATGGCAGATCGATTATCGCAACTTCAAGATGCTGTTAATATGGTACGGAAGTGAATATTGGAGGAATACCTTGTAGCTATAACTCTAGTCTTAACTCTTCAAAAAATATATAACGAAGCATTCATAAAATTCTATGCGATACAGACAATTATTGTTCCTTCAGCTATATTTATAGTTGCTTATGAAATAGAATGACTCCTTAGGACTCGGTTTGTTTTAGCTGCATTTTAGCATTATGCAGGTGATACTGCATTCTCAAACGTGAGACATAGAGCTAATAAAATGATGCATATATATATATATATATATATATATATATATATATATATATATATATATATATATATATATATATATATATATATATTATAATTTCTGTGTACTGTATTATATAGTAGACGACAAAAAGGGATAAAGGGGTTTGGGAGCTCTTGATCCCCACTCAGAGCTTTTTTTCTTGCCGGAAAGCAACAGATTGGATATGTGAAAATAAGTAGTCTGTGATGCTATCCCAATACCTCTCTTCATTATTTCCTGTGGTCAGATTTTTTGGTCCTTCATGATGTTTTCATTTTTCCCTTTTTTAGGCCAGTTCTCTTTATATTTGTATTGTGCACAGCACTCATGAGAATAAAGAACAGCTCTCTTTTTTTCTGTTTTAAGTGCTGTACTCAAAACCTCAAGTGAAGAGGTTAAAAAACAGGAACTATGGGCTCTTCTTATTTTATTTAGATATGTTAAGAATATCAGTAATATGTCATATTTTATATGTAAAAATCATCACAAGTTAGCTGCATAAATTTTGTCATTTGAGCAAGCAGAAAATGTATTCATATTTTTATGTATAATTCATCATAAGTAAGTGTATAATTTTTGTCATTTCAGCAAGCAGAAAATTTATTCAACAGCATCGGTTGCCTCTTCACATCCGCTGCCCCTTGTAGTTTTGATAAAAGTGGCAAAACACCTTCTCAAAATGAAAACCCAGATGGTACGGAAAGTGTATGCTTGGTTTTGATGGCAAAGTTTGTATTTTATATATTAGGTTTTTGCCAGTTATTTTAGAGCTTACAGTTCATACTTCTCTCTTAGCGACTTACAAGTAGCGTAGCCATTTATTTTATCCTAATCAGTTCCTGTTTCCGTCATAATTACTGTACTTTATAAATGAATGGCAGCTTTTTGAGGTGAAGTGGAAATCTTTATCATTAGATTTGGCAAAATTTCAAGTCAGAATTTGAATCTGTTAATAGCTCACATAAGTCAAGGCACATGTAGACTGTTGGAAGCACTTAATTTTTTTTCCAGCATATCTCTGTTAATGTACTGTACTGTCTAGTATAAAATCTTAAAAAAATGTAAATTGATAGAGATTAAAAGATTCTTATCTGGTAATTGGTAAAAGGCAAGCCTACAAATAGATATAAATTCTTAGTTAACTTGCAAACCCACATATAGGTTATGCTTGCTTTTGTCATTATATATTTGTTAGACTGATTTTTATATTGACTACAGATATTTAATAGTTTAATTTTATCTGCAGACATGACTGAACATAAGAGGGTCTTCGCTACTTTAATTGCCAGGAATGCCAAAGAGATCGACGCTCTCATAGAATCTTTACCATCAGAAGAATCTTCTGCCGAACTTCAGGTAATTATATGTTTTTCATTCAGCATAACATAATGGTGCTCAGTGGCAAAATGGTACCACTTGGACTTTGAGTTGTCAAATCGACAATTCGCGGCCCTCCACGGTTTGAGGGTAGAAAGGGCTTTCACCCAGAGTAATCATCTCACCTGCCAAAACCAAAGCTTTCACAAGAAGGCGCCATCCTAGACCTTAGTAGAAAAGGGAGTCCGTGACGTAAAACCCCTCATCATAATCATCATTCAGTATAACAATATCCTGCTAAAGCCAACAATGGCAGTAAAAGATTTAAGTAGCAAACTTTAAGAAACTCCACTGTCCTTGCCTCTTCTGACATTGTTTGGAGGAAGGGATTATTTACTACTGCTCTCCTCTATCCTTTATCTAAGAAACTTTTATGACATGCACAGGGATTGTGAGGAGTGGAATTATATTTTCTTTACCTCGAGGTTTTTACTCATCTTCCATTAAGACCAGGAAATGTTAAGGTAGAGTTACTTTCCTCAATCATTATAGAATATGTGTTCTAAGAATATTCTTAATACATTTAGAGCACAGTAATATAGCTTAACATCATTAATTCGTTCCTAGACTAAAGTAAAAAAAAAATTAAAAAACGACCCAAACTTCTGTAAATCCCATTATAGATATGTCATAACATTAGGAACACAAGAAGTCATTTGATAGTTAATTATTTTTCTTTCTTTTAATAATTTATGGTATAATTGTTTTGACTGATGCTATCGTAATAAAAAAAAAAATATTGTGATCGGTGACATCGTTGTGCTTGTTGGATCAGAGATGGAAGATGAAGGAAAAAGATGAGACTACATTAATATTGATATTGGTGGCGGAGACCCCTCACGTTGATTTTAATTGCTCTGCCAGAATTTTTTTTTTTTTTTTACTCCGGGACAGGGTGTTGGCACGAAAAAAAAACATAAAGCAAAGAGAAATTATGTGTAGGGATAATAAGAGATGTGCAGTGCATATGCAAAGATGTTCTATGTGGATGTAGGCATAGAAAAGAAAGTGTCCTGCTCATCTTTTCCTCTAGGATGGCTAGTACAGTGGTAACGCGCTGGCTTCGCATTCACGAGGTCGAAAGATCGGTCCCCGTCCAAGACCGAGAGTTTAAGCTGTTTACTGGCAGGAACTGCTGTGGTTGGACATCACAGTGGGGGGTTGGGGCTTGCCCTGGCTGACGAATACCCATTGTAATGAAATGGAAATAAAGGTTAAATATATAGAAAACTATCAGTGTATACTCACTCCATCATATTTGCAAAGCATTAAGCATTTGTAACCCTCTCCTCGAATGTTGCGAGCCTCTCTTTATGTACTTAAATAGGATTGTCACTTTTCTAAAGAAAATACTTAACATAAATTTGATATGAAATCAAATGTAAAGTAGCATGATGGTATATTTTTAGTTTATACATATGCTTTTCAGTGTTATTTGAGTGTCATTATTATTGGCACAACATAGTCTGTCTTTCATGATTGTACTATAATGTTACAATCAATATTGGAATTACACCCTTTTTTTAACTGCGTATTTGTATTTGATTGCATTTAATAGCTTACCTAGTTAGTAACCAGATTCGAGCAACCAGCAGTAACATTTAAAAAAAAAAAATTCTCCTAATCATGAAAAATTAGTTTAAATTGCTTTTCTTAGTATTTCATGTTTTCCTTGACACTACTGACAGTGCCATAATGTTGCAAACTTATCTGTATATGGCAGCCTTGAGAGACTGATAACAGAATGTAATATAATAGTCTTTGAGCTCGGTTAGCAAAAGTATATTGCAGCCCACTCTTCCATTAAAAAGTTTAATTGTGCCACAAGAAATCGCACCTTCCTATTATTGGCTGTCATTTGGTTTGTATACACACGAACTAAACTCTTCCTTGTTTTATTATCTTTCTAGTTCTTAAGATTATTTCTCTATGTACCCAATATTTGTGTATGTCCTGAGTCCTTATAACAATCCTTTCACTTATGTCTTTTATAAGTCCTGTATACTCATCCAAAATACTTGCCTCTTTCTTCCATACTTGCAGGTTCTTACTACAGTACTGCATCCATTAAAAATGCAAGTTTTACCTTATCATTTCAGACTGCTAGCATGAGGATATTAGAGCAGGACGGAGAGGAAGCAGCTCAGCGATTACAGCGTGGCATTGAGCAAGGAGACAAATTACTAGAAGAAATCAACAGAGCCTTGTCCGATATAGCCAATACACAGCTAGCCATTAACAGGATTACAGATGCCTCGCAAGGTGATGCCATCAAGATATAGAAGGTTTGTAGTGGAGAACCTTATTATTATTTTGCAATAAACAGCGTACAATTATACCATTACTTTTAAAAGGAAATTATGAGTACGAACCAGTATTTTTAATTTCGTAAGTGTCACTTCAAACCGTGACATTTTCAGAAGTCTGTAGCAGTAAATGTAGTTTAAGTAATGTAAACAGTTGTCAGTATACAGCTCTCTATAAAAAAATAGTGTACTCTGTTGGTTGGAACGTTATTGTAATGGTATAAAGAGCTGTAGGAATGAAAGAAATTATAATAAAGTCCTCAAGTGCAGTTGTTCAGTGGAAACAGTGGATTAATATAATACAATGTGTAAAAAGAATACAGTGATGGTGCAGAAATAGATTAATTTCTCAACTTTTACAAGAGGGATTAATTGGCTCAAGAAAATGCACTAAAATGACCTGAAAGTAGTATGACTGAGCTTTTCTCTATGATGTGTCCGAATCTCTTTTCCAGTCATATGTGTATCATGCTATAGAAAATTGCCTTTTTTTCCAGTAATACTCTGTGCTCTCAGGGTAAAAGTAAATAGCAACTAGCAATTGATGCAAAATTGTTATATGTCAATGGTACGCCTCTCCTTTTTTTTTTAGATACCATTATATTGGACAATTGTGAATTTTTATAGTTTGAACTCTTAAATAATATAAATTATTTTAGGTAACTTAAAATATTTATCATAAGAAAACAATATTATTGATAAATAAGCAGCTGTCGAGTAGTGTAGGACCTTAGAATTTGCTGATCTATATGAATGGGCATTTGTTTTTTGCTTCTATAATTACGATTTTTTTCTTAATCTCAGAATTGTTTCTATCAGTCAGTGATACAGCACTGTACTCCCATATATAGTACCCTTTACGCCTATTTTTTTACCAGAAAATAACAGTTAAGTTATAAGAGAATGGGTATACTATATTGGTCCTTTTGTTACGCATATGGCCACCCTGCTCACCGTAGTTTGATAAGGTTGCTTGTGTGAAAATATATTGTTAGCAAATTTATCAAGTTGAATACATCTTTAGTAAGATGTAATACCAAAATTTTTAATATGTGCGTCTTATGACACAAAAGTACATTTCCTATACTGTATTTAAGATATCATTAAATTATTTTTAAATTTTTATATGCAGTATATTTTACTTTTGGGTAATTCATTTATGTCAATTTGGGGGTAGTATAAATCTTTTCCCATAATTTGTGTTATAAACTCATAATTTTACGGCAGGAACTTATTTTACTGTATTCCTTAGTCATTTGTTATTAGAGATTGACTTGTAATATGCATGCTTTATACTTTCTTGAATATGGTGTTAAATATGTCCTCATAAAACCTTGCAAGAATATGTATTCAGAATTTTATGACTGCTTCCTTTAAGCTACGCTATCTTAAAATTTACGTCAAATATATAGTATGTTAAGGTACCTGATATCTTTCTGTAGTATTGCAAGGATATTGGATATAAATTGTATACCAGATAATGTGTTTGTAAGTTTGTAGAGCATCATGTTCTTCATTTCTTCTTGACTTCTTTCTCTATCTGCACGTAGAGTATGTATAGATAATTTATGTTGAAAGTTTTAATATTGGGGTAAAGAGTAGAACATGTAACACAACTAAATAATATACAATACAACATACATATTAAATGCACTTTTTATCAAAGCTCCTTATACTAATCAGAATTCATTACGCTACAGTTTTATTATCGGATACTATTGGTAGCTATGAATTGTATTACCGTTAATATTTCTTGGTGTTATTATATAGCTTTTACTCACTTCTTGAGAGTCTCATAGTGTAGTCTACTGGGATCATTCACACTCAAAACAAATGACTTCAAGACCATTTTTCCTTATGTCTTTAGGTTTTTATCACTATACCGATTGCAGGACACTGATGTTGCTCGAATGACTGAAAACTTCATGAAACGGTGTTAAAAAATAAATAAATAAAAACTAGGAAGGTAGAAACAAATGTAACATACATCTGTTGCACCATGACTACCTATCCTAATTTGTCAATATAAAATCTCTTCCTTGGTCCAAATCCCCCCCTTGTAAGGTGGGTGTCCGAGTCGAAGCACAATATTGACTTTGTGTTTATACAATGAAGACAAGGTTAGTCTGTGTAAATATTTAATGCTTTATATGGATACAGTGGATGTTTTTATCAATACAAATCTTACAATAGCTTCCTCAATCAATGTTTTATGCTTACATTTGACTAGAATCTAACAGGGCAATCACAGCTTCATCAATTTCTACCTGTGTTGTGGCTTCAAGAGAATCCTGGTCTCTTTCATGACCAGTATCTGAAGTTAATCTCTGGTTAATCTTGTGGCTCTCCTGTATGTGTTGCTGCAACTGATGCTCATTTTCAAAGTTGACAAGTGCACCAGACTCAGACCAACAAGTTGCACAGTTAATTAGTGCAAATTTATGCGCCGTAGACATGTGTTTCATTAACTCGGTCTGACTAGTGCATGTAAATGGAGGTGATACGTTCTCAGAGATACATCTGTTGCACAGTATTGATTTATTGTCTCTGCTCCTTATTATAACTTTCTGGCATTTAGATGTGGAATCTGCAGCAGAAATATTCAGATTTAATTGGGATATATTAGGTTTCTCCTCAATTTCCTCGTGTTTGGTGCTATGAAACTTAGGGTTTTCTCTATGCATAAAGAGATTCCATACTGACATATTGTTACTGTAAATAACGAGTTTTAGTCTCCAGCCACACACAAAATGAGGATGATAAAGTCTTGACACAGATTGTATGTTTTTTATATTCAGCTCCGATGGACGGGCTTCATTGTGCTTCTGCTGGTACTGGTAACAAGCACTGCAGTATAATTCATTGTTAATGGAGTACCACTTAGGCGTACTACTACATAAACAGTTGTTGCATTCCTTATCTGGAAAATGTAGTTGCGCATGACACCCTGGACATTCAGTGCCAATAACTGTATTTGCAAAGGCTTTTAAAAGGGTGCCACACTGTGCTTTACATTCACGACTCTTTGAGGAACAAGTTACATACATTGTAACAGCAGGAAACACTCCCTTCTCAGTGACTAAGGACTCGTCCAGTATGTAGCTCTCGTCAAAACGATGCGTCTTTCCCCACTTCTCGTTCTCGGTGATAATGGCATTGCCCTCGTAACAGGTGCTGACTCCCTTCGACATTACAACTCTCTTGCGAAAATCAAACTCGACGGTTTCAAAAAAGTTTTTTACCTCAGAGCCAACATGGAGTGCCCCACACGCTGTCCAGTTATCATCTCTTGGTACCTTCTCTTTCCGTTTCACTCCTGGATTTTTGTTAGGTTTAACTCTGTATTTACTTCGAAGCCACTCGGTGGCTTCTACAGAATTCACAAACTTTTCAATTGCTGACATAGCCTTTGTATCGCCCTTCCCAGACTGAGAACAAGCAAAGCCTCGATACACTTTCTTCCCTGTAAGTAACTGACACTCAAGTTTTAATATATTTTTGTCTTTAATGTGGTGAATGAGTGGTTTTTTCAAGATTAAATCATCAAATTCAGCATGACTTAGTTTTTCTTCAGGTAGTTTTTGTTCCGTACGAGCGCTGTTTACAACGAAATCCCTGAATTCTTGGCTCCTCACATAAGCATTGATCCGTTTTATAGCTGCTCTGTCATTCTTACCCGCGGGTGAACAGCTGAACTTTTTGGTCATAATTGAAGAGCAACCTCTAATGTACACTCGCAAAACCAAATACATTATCTTTCTCTCAAAAGAAAGTTCTGGGTTCTTGATAAAATATTCTTGAATATCATCTGGAAAATCAATTATATTACAAGTTTTGTTTTTTCTTAACCTGTGACTAGATATCTTAGATGGATTGCGGAAAGTTTTACTCTTAATCCACTCAACTGCCTTGTAGCTATTCAAAAATTCGACTATGTTGCGCATGGCCGTACGGTCATTTTTCCCTGAGGATTTGAACATCTTGTACAGACTTCTCCCGTCTTTTAAAGATAATTTGAGCCGAAGATGATTGGGTTTGCAAAAATGTACTACTGGTCTACATGAAATTAAAGCATCTATCCCACCAGATGAGGTACTCTTAAATTCTCCGATACCGAAATTTGAAAGTTTGGGTCCCATTTTCACATTACTTCTCAAGTAAGACTTTTCATTGTTATTTATGTTTGTTTTATGCACGTCCTCGGAATTATTTGGTAAGGTGTCGTCTCCTTGGAATCCAGTCATCTTACTGCAGCATGCAATGTAATTTAAATTTATGCAGTCATTTGCTATCCAGGACCCAATGATTAGGCGTAAAAATTTGGAGTGATCTGAAATGTCTTGGAGGTAGTGAAAGTACGAGTTTTCGTGTGTTTGAACACCCATAGCCAGTGTGAGAAATGTATCAAAATGCACACTAGCAATGACCATACACACAATAACAGCCAAACAAGATGTAACGCTACTCGTTTGGAGCGGATACAAAGGGGAACAGCTCTTTACGCAAGCGTGAATATCAAGATTATTTGGAGAGTGACAGAGAATGGTATGGAAGACTGATGGATAATCTAAGCTTGCAAGGAGACTTTTTAAACTGCTGACAAACTCTTCAGGAACACTCCAACCAAGTGTATCTGCATATATTAATGTAAGACTCTCAAAATCATAGACAGCTAATGTGTAATGACAGGAATCGTTATCAACAAATTCAGTTATCTCCGTTTCCCCGTATTCATCCAAATCAACAACAAGATACATAATAAGTTGTTCCAGATAAGCTTTGTTTCGAATAACATCCCTCACTACTTTTTCATCTTTAAAGTAGCAATTAAATGAAAGACAATAATTATTTGAGGCTTCGTCAATATTTAACATATCCGCAATCTTCGTTATAATGCCACTAGAAATGGAGGTATTTCCCACGAGTGATACTAAATCTGAAGAGCCAACATCATTTAAGGGGATGGAAGATGACATGTGGTTCTCCAGGATTTCAAATATGCTGCTGTTAGGTTTATCCACAGTATGTTTAGCATGCAAAGTTGATAAGTCCTGCAACCATTCAGATGGTGATTCTAATGACACCTTTCTCTCGACTTGATCTTTCTTCCTGTCATATTGTTTTATTCTTTCGCGGAGAGAACATCTTCTCATAACCTTTCTCGGTTGGGATGAATCCTTATACAAATGTTTATGGTCTTCGCTTGAAAGTGTACGAACTTTTGCGTTATACTTTGACACTTCCTCATTGCTGTCTACAGTACAAGTTGCACAACAGGAGGCCCTCTTCTTAGGAACTCTCTTGCCAAAGCTCATATTTCATAGCAGCACTGGCAAGACTTACTAACCTGAAATATAAATATATGAAAAATAATTGCAAAGAATTATTTACCTGAAAGAAGATAATGAGGAACTGGGGAGAAAGATCAACCTGAAATGTATATATAAAAAAATCTCCTAATATTTGCTTGGTATAACAAGCTGACTAAGAAGTACTATAACGCATTTGTCATGGTTAGGAAACTTAAAATATCTTCCAATTCCTTTAAAGCAAGCAGCATGCTTGAACAGTTTAATCATTCTTACAGCTCGTGAAAATGTAAGGTTATACCAGCATAGTGAAATTTATATAGAATTTATCTATTTATAGCTCAAATGCTCTATTCCTAACACTGTAATTCAAGAGCCATCCATAGTTATCTTTTTAACAACTTAAAATGTGTCTATATATACTCGTTGAATCAAACCTTAATTCCTTAACTAAAATCCCTTATCCTGCCTTCACCAGTGGTGTATCATATGTGTCCTTCTGTTAATTGCACACTATTTTCTTAAATATTCCTAATAGTTCTTTTAATGCTTGCAAACATACATGTTTTTCTTTTACTGGATTTACATAGTGATAAACTCCTTTAGGAGGATGGTTTTGCTTACCATGTCTGGTAACACCAAGTATGATAAAATCCTTTTCAATTATTTTACTATAAGTCATCTCCTCAAGGCCTTTTACACCACCTTAGATCATACCTAGTCACTTACCTTGCAATGAGAAGGCTGATGTGCTGGCTTGGAAATGTGAAATGCCTGTTGGAAACTGTCCATCATGAAGGAAAAAATTTTCAGTGTTAGAAACGGAGAGAAAGGAGACACTCTACCTCCATGAATAATCTAAAAGACAAACCCTACTAAGACTAATTTAAAGCAAGTGATGTCATCTTCCTTTAAGTACTGTATTCCCAAATGATCTGGAATTACGGGATAGGACGATGTCTTCTTTTGGAGAACTTTGGTTTTGGCAGTGCAACAGTTACCCTGATTGACTGTAGCAGATCTCAAACAGACAACCCGATGACTCAAAATCACGCATACTACCAACCTGGTCACAGCGACCACAAATGCTGTATTCCCAAATAAAAACTTTAAATTAATAGGATTCAGGCCAAGAGAGAGACACAGGCAGGCAATACCATAGAAAACATGAAATTCAGAATATTGTAAGTCATCATCTGGGCATTACAAAAGCTGCACCATGTGAAGCATTGAGAAGAGCATAACATGTAGGCCGTAAATATACTATAAGCAAGTAATGAACATGAATCGTGAGAGCAAACATATATACCAAGATACTCCATGCAGACTATTTTTAACACTGATACTCTAGGGTCTTTCTCTAGGATGTAAAACATAAGGGAATAGCAATGTTTTAAGGTATTTTTAAACCAGTACCAAGAAAAAAAAAACCTATATTAGAGGAAGGCAATAGTAAAAAGTACCCAGGTCTTTTTGAGTAATCCCCAAGAAGCAAATAAGATGACAGTGTTTATCATACAGTATACCCATTCTCTAAGTGTCTATAAATAAACAGATAACTCCACTGATACTTAACTATGTCATACATACCGAATAGCTACAAAACCAATCAATAGAGTATTGGCCGCAAGACTAAAAATACATGGAACATAACACACACAAAAAAGGCACTGCTCTGCAGGAGCAGGATATATATAGATTCATGAACACTTACTATTCACAGAAAATCGCAACTGATTAAAATAGGGTATAAATTCATGAAACATATCTCAAAGTAGGTAATTTAGCTGGGTATAAGAGACAAAACCTAGCCTTAATTTAAAACAAACTATTGTACCAATTATGCCACTAACATACAAAATGCAAAGAATGAAGTTCAAAACCAATAAAAATCTTATGGATATATTACAGTAACTTTAGAATTTGCAGACTTAATGATAAACCTGAAAGAAAAAGTTAAATATTAAGAACCCAAGACCCAAATTAGCCTTTAATCCAACCATAATATTTCATTTTGCAACTGACTATCCAAGAGTACCTTGAAATGAATAATAACACACAAACAAATGTAAACCTTAACAAAAACCTATATTTTGACATGATGCAAGTTCATATTTATTATATTTCCCGCGAGGCTGTTCATTAACACACATGTAAAGTCATACGTCAACATCGTCCATTTTGATGATGAACAACACTTTCAACCTCCCGTTTCTCTCTAGTTAATATCTATTAAATATGTAATTTAAATCTTCAGCATTACACTTACCAGCTTTTAAATCACGTTTAGAAAGTAATTACAACCAAATTCGCTTATATTTCGGTCAAAAGGTTGTGATCTGATGATAAAGATGGTGTCGAGGAAAGAATATGTAGAGGACGATCGACGTATGACGTCACATACCGAGATGACTCAAACTTATCCAGTCTGGTAGACACGATATTCAGCCCCTTGTCAATGTTTTATTAGCAAGAAGTACATTATACAGTATCAATACCAATAAATGTTCATTATTATTTTATTTATGTCTATTCTAGATATATTCTGGCCTTTATTAAGTTATTATATCTATTTCCAAGTCTATTTGTCACTTTACCTATGTGAAATTCAATATTAGCCATTAAGTTTCTGGTAAATACATGTTTGTTGTTCCGCTTTTACGTCACAGACTCCCTTTTCATCCAAGGGCTAGGACGGTTGCCTCCTTGCGAAGGACTTGTTTTGGCAGATGTAATCGTTACCTGAGTGCATACCCTTGCTAACCTCAGACCGTGACGGGGCGTGAACCCTCGTCCTGACGCCTCAGAGTCGCGGATGCTCCCGCTTGAGGCACGGTGACTTCACAGTTTCTGGTATATGCAGTGTATCTTAAAATGAATGCATTTAATACGATTATATACCTAGATAATCTTGCTTTAAAAAAAAAAATGAGATTCCATGTATACTTTTTATGAATACAACCTAAATTAATGATTATGTATAATCATTATGTATCTTTTAAATTATAATGTAGTTTATTATTATTATTATTATTATTATTATTATTATTATTATTATTATTATTTTGTTGTTGTTATTTTATCCACTTACTGCTTGCTTGAGTAAGGGGAAAAGATGGGAGGGGAAAGCTTGAAATTGAAGAAAAAATGGGGTTTAATAGATGAAAACAGACCCCCATTACTAAATCCACTTAAAAGAATCTTATTCAAAAAATGATTTGGGGCTCGTTCAAGAACCATGAAAACCTAAAAATAAAAAAATGAAACTATAAAAAATGTATAAAATTTCTATTTCGGTATTCCCAAACCTCATAAATTTCATATGAATCTTTTAAAAACAATAAAAAAAAAAGAATACTATTAAATAAGATAATATTAAAATTTAAGTTTCGTTCTTTAAGGGTTAAGGAAGTGAGCGTTTTTTTATACTGTTAATGAACACACTTCAGAAACGTAAACAAATGATTTCTATAAAAAAGTCTTTTTGACATAAATTGAAAGTGGAAATGCTGAATTCAGGCAAAGCAAAATTGGAAAAGGCTTTAGAGACTCAAATATTGCCCATTTGTATGTGTTTGAATGAATATATTTGATAAATGAAATGGTTAAGTGATATTGTTTAAACGTAAGAGCAAAGATGATGTTAAGTGGTAGCAATCGTGAAAAAAAATTAAGATTTTTAGTGACAAATCTATTAAAATTAATTATTTTTTTATTTATTTTACACTTGTAAGTCCAGTTTTGCTTCCCAAGGTTAGCCATCGGATGCAGACTCTCATCTTAAGATTATTGGATAAAAGCAGGTTTATTTTTTTACTACTACACCCACCTCATTACTGAGTGTGTTATTCTGTTTAAGTAGGTCTTGATATTTCAAGATTTTTTTTTTTTTTTTTTTTTTTTTTTTTACAAATCTGACTAATATAATCGACGCAAGTTGTTTTTAGATTAGGTGAAGTTAGGATAGGGTAGGTTAGGTAAAGTTAAGTTAGGTTGGTTAGAAATAATTTTCAGTAGTTTTGAAGTCAGATTAGAAATACATAGATTCCACTTTTCAGTAGAGACGGGTAAAAACATAAATATTTACCAATGCTTACGTGTAGCTAAATATCATTCCTGAATGAAGCACCGCCTTGTGGCACAGTCGTGCCAATAGCTCGCTTTGCTTGTATGAAGTTTATCACAATGTTAATCACACTTTGCGTCGGGCTCAACGTGGTTAATTGCGTCCTGCATGCGTTGCTAAAAATGTAGCCTTTGCCAGTAGTTGTGCATTTCCTGGTTAAGACTCGTTTTATGCACCTCTCCATAGCTAACAGTTATACCTTTTCAAATAGTAATTCTTTCTGTGGCAGAGTGGTAGTGCTTGCGACTTTGAGTTGACAGGTCGAGGGTTTGCGGCCTGCCATGGTCTGAGGGTAGAATGGGCACACCAATGGTAACAATTGCACATGCCAAAACCAAATTCCTTAGCAAGAAGGCACCGTCTAGCCATTAATAGAAAAAGGAATCCATAACAAAGAACTGATCACATCAAATAGTAATTCTTTTACGTATACTGTAAGTCTAAAGCTCAAGTCACCCACTCCTGGAAAACTGTTACTTCAATAAAAGTCAAGTTCTGTAGAGTATTATGAGGTCTAGGGAAATTAAACCTCTCAGTGAAGGGAGTGTGAAAGTGGTAAATGAAAGTGAAAAAGTCACCAAAACGGTCATTAAGTAGAAAGAATTCAGTATAATGCATATATATAGTAAATGTATCATAACTATGTTCCACAATCTCTTAAAACTTGGTCATGAACTGATTTTTTTGTTTTGTTATGTACATAGTGTTCCTGTCTTTCATAGTGGTTACCGTGGTAAAGTGGTAGCATCTGTGACTTTGAGTCATCAGGTCGAGGGCTTGTGGCCCACCATGGTCTGAGGTAAGAAAGGGTATTCACTCAGGGTAACAGTCACACCTACCAAAGCCAAAGTCCTTCACAAGAAGGCACTGTCCTTGCCCTTAATAGAAGAGGGAGTCCATGACGTAAAGCCAGTCTTATCACAGTGTTCTTATTCTTTCATAGATATGTGAATTTCTAAACCAACCTCCAAAAAAGGGATAATTATGAATCAGCAAGAGTATTCTGCAGGAGGCAAGTATGCCTCCAAGTTCTTAAGAGAATTATCTGGTCTAAGGAAATTAAGTGCTCTTTGCGATGGCACTGTGAAATTGATAGATGGAAGTGTGAAGGTCAGCCGGGCTGTTCTTGCTGCAGGATGTCCATACTTCAAGTAAATATGCTAATCATTATATTTATAACTGGGAAAGATATCAGTGCTTAATAGACTTCTTTGGGCCTTAGGTGTCAAGCTTGCTAAAGATGACATTTACTCTAAAATATTATTATATATATCGGTACTTGAATCTCATGTAGTTCATTTCTTGCTCTTTTGTAGCAATGCAATATAAAGTTGTCATATCAGTCCTTATGGTAATGTCAGTAAGCATTATCCATTTATATAAGAAAACTCTTTAACTGTTTTGTTGTAATCATAATGATTATGCTTTGTGATTATTAAGTTTTATTTGAATTTCTTTTTTTCTATATTGCTCATTTGTAACCATAATTATTGACTTCATTTTTCATATTTTGTGTTTTTTATTGAATTCTTCTTTTTGTGAAATATCTTTGTATACATTGTTATCAATGATGTCTTTCATAATTTTTAAATGAATTCACAGCACATTCTTCCTAATAATATTTTGTAGACACTTGTGGAATTTTTTTTTCTTAATATTTAATGAATTGTTCTTCCTTTGTGTGTTCACTAGGGTCTTGCTTGAATTTGAGAAGGAAGCCCAGCATGACTTGAGTTCTGAGCAAGATGCAGAACTCGATATTACTCAAAAAACTTTTGAAATGATACTAGACTACATATATACCGGTAAAATCACATTAGATTGTGATAATATTCAAGATATACTCCAAGCAAGTGATCTTTTACTAATGACAGATCTGAAGGTGAGTGTATGACTATTAATGTCAGTAATACTATAAGTTTATCATATGTCCATAACCTTTCAGTGCTAATTTTTAGCCTTCCTCCTTCCATCATCTTGGAATAGGGTGGGTTTCATCCAAATGAAGAGCTAAGCAAACTCTTCAACCCATACTTTATTCTCTCTTGCTCCCTTAATTTGCATTTTCTTCTGTCTTCCCATGGGTTAGGGACAAGAATACCCCTTCCGTGTTCTTCTTCTTGTAAAAGTCTACTAAATGGGGCAGAGAAAGGAGGGAATAGAGACTGTCAGTCCAAATCTTTTTCCTTCTGTTTTGTTGTTTAATGACCTCACAATTTATACACAGTGCTAACTACAGTAATTAATATTATCTCCTAGTTTCTCAGGCGCTTTTTATTTATTTTTTTAAATTGTGACTTTGTCATTTGACAACATCAGCTCAGACAGAGAACATTTTTACTTTGTGACTTTGTCTTAATTGTTTTGTTAATTTGTGTTTCTCAGTTTTTATCTCATAGTCAGCTGTACTTAATATACAGTATTTCCAAATTTGTCTTTGTTCTGTAATATATGTTACTTTTCTATTGATATCTATTCTCTTATGTAATACTCATAAATATACAAATGGGGCCGGTATAATTTTCTAGTTAACTATTTTATGAGGTAACACCAGATGTTGTGATAATAGATTATAAATTGTTTATTTAGCCATTTGCTATTTGTTTGCAGTTTTGACTATAGTTTCTTCAAATAGAGGGATATACAGTGAAGGATAATCATAAGATCTCTATGTATTTTTATTGAACTTTTAAATAAATTGCTTTACACGCTTGATTGTAATGTTATTACTGTTTAAGTATCCATATTATAAAATAGCATTGCAGCTTTGAATCTGGGAACAATTCTGTCTCTTGTTAAAATATTTTGTCTCTCTTGTTTAGGAATTGTGCATTCAGTACCTTATGGCAGAAATTGAAGTTGAGAACTGCTTAGGAATACATCAATTTGCACAGCAATTTTCATGTCCAAGGCTAATGTATTTTGCTGAGAAATTTATACATCATCACTTCAAACATAGGTGAGGGCATCGTCATACTCTTCCCATCCTCACGTTTTCCTTTTTGTTTTTTTGTGTGCCAAAAATAGGAGGAAGGGACTACCAGTAAAGTTAATAATAGTTGTCACTGTTCTAATTTCATTTCTTAAAGCTCTTTTTTGACAAATACCAATGGAATATTTTTCGTATACAGCATATATGTAAGGCAGCTGTATGTAGATATAGTATACTGTAGTATCAAAGACAAGTTATATGTATTGTATTTACTTTTTTAATGAGGAAAGCAAGTTGCTTCATATTCAGATTGTTTTAACTTGAAAACTTTCTCCCATGACTTGAGATCGATGAGGATGATGATAGTACATTTAAACAACATGGGAATTTTATTATTACTGTATAATCTTTGTTTTAGAGAGATAGGTGATACAGTTATGATAAAAACTCTATGCTGGTTAATTCTGCTATCACCATCCTCATTGACCTCGAGTCATGGAAGAAAATGCGAGCAACTCTGATTCATCAGGTCATGAGATAAAAAAGGGCATTCACTTGGGGTAACGGCTGCATCGTGTCAAGACCAAAGTCATTCCTAAGGAGGCACTAGCCTAGCCCTTACTAGAAATGGGAGCCTATTACATAACATTGGATCATCACTGTGTCATCTGTCGTCACAAGAGAATTTGACAAAGTTCTCATTAATTGCAGTTGTTCATTCAATATCTCATATATTTATTATTAATTATTCTGCAATTAAAAAACAATTTAAACCATGCTTCTCATTTTTTCAGGCAAATTGTGAGAACTGAAGAATTTCGTTGCTTAAGTGAAGAAAGACTGAAAAAGCTCCTTAGTCAAGATGGATTGATAGTTAAATCCGAACTTGATATATTAACTGCCCTTGTGGTGTGGCTTAATGTAAATCAGACAAAAAATCCAAATGTTGAGTGAGTTCATTACCTTTAGTATTTGTTGATCACTTTTTATATCTTTTTTTATGCACATCGTATTTCTGTATTGTAATATGGTCACCGTGGCAAAGTGGTAATGCTTACGACTCTGAGTCATCAGGTCGAAGGTTCGCGTCCCGTCATGCTCTTAGCATAGAATGGGAATTCACTCAGGGTAACCATCACATCTGCCAAAACCAAAGTCCCTTAGTAGAAAAGGGAGTCCGTGATGTAAACCTGACCACATATTTATATACTGCAATTTGAAAAACTAACTTTATTACTACATTGCGTAAAAGTTTACCAAGCTATGTTTAAAATTTGTCTTTCTTTTTGCTCAAAGTTGACTTGTTTATTCTTTCAGCATTCATCCTGGCATTTGTAATTATAATTCAGTTCAAATACAATTCTATTTGTATTAACTGTTTTTGTTTAGCCTTGGTAAACCAATTAGGACCAAAATTATCTGTTGTGATAGTTTTATATCTTATTGCTGGGTCTTTTTAACATTTCCTAACACATATATTCATTACTTATTGTTATAATTTATTTATGAATATTCTTTATGATAAATAATGGTATGCAATAATAAGATGACCCTTTTCTTACTTTTAATTTGGATTCTCTTTCTCTTCGCCATAAAGTAAAAAATTGCAATGATACAGGGATTCATCATATCTTTATCCTTCCTAATCCTTTCTGTCAGCTGTCATTTTGCAAGAAAACATAACAAATTGAGTGAGGATGGGATTACCAACTCGATTGCTACCCTATACTATTTAGGCACCTTTTATGACATGCAAAAAATACATGTGAGGTATTCTCTCTGTCCCTCCACCTGGGTTATATAAAGACTGTGTTCTATTTTATGTTTCTTTTTGTTCTTTCTACGTGCAGGTCTCTTGTAACAAATTGCTTGAGAGAATCCGTTGACTTGAAGTACGACCCAGAATTCCAGCAAGCGTTGCAAGACCTAAGAGCGAGTAAACCTCCCTGGGACTCACCTGGTGCAGTCATGGTACTCAGTGCTTTGAAGAAAACACCCAGGATTCGTTCCATCAGGCAGAGGGGCATGAAGACAGTATTGGTATGCTGTGATAATGTGGACATTTACTTATTAGATATTCTGAATTCTTCTGGCTATGGCAGTACTTATGGTAAACTTCCGCCAATGCCTAGTCCAAGATTGAAGCCATCTCTTGTTGTTGAGGGTATGATTGCTGTTTAATATCTATTCCTTAAGTATATTATGTTTGTCTTTCTACTGATCATGTGTTTTATGTATTCTTACTAACAAGAATATATTTCCAGTGTTGTATGCACGTACACAACATTTTAATATATTTGTAAATGGTACATTTGGATTATTTTGCCACATTTGAAAGTGGTACTGTTTATTAAGAAATTAACTTTTTTTATCTACATTAACAAACTCATTTTTCAAGAAAGTATTTATTGCTGATAAATAATCTGGATAGATGTATTTGTACTTTGTAAATCATTAAATTTGGGCATCACAGTACAGACTCTTCCTTACTCACAAAGAACCCATTTACGAACATTCACAGAGACGTTAAATACCTACCCATTATCCACCAATGGATTAATGTATGTATTATTGTACTGTACTATAATATTACATTATTGTTACTGTATTAAAATTCATTAATACTGTATTCTTAATGTTTTATGTAGTATTTAGGTGCTATAGCCTAAGTACTTTACAGCACTGCTTATTTATGCAATGTACAGTACTTTTCTTTTAACCTAAACACAACTTACAATTTTACTTAAGAACGTACTTCTGGAACCTATCTCGTTCGTAAATTGAGGAGTGTTTGTATCTCAGTGCAGCCACTAACTAAGCTTTTTCTGCGATTCATAATGCTCTATATTTTTAAAACGTTTTTATTTATATATTATTTATCACTTAGGTTTATCTGCACTTGGTACAACTTAGTCTATAAATCATTATATTTGGATATCACAGAGATTCTAGTAAGTTTTTTGACATTTTTTTGAATTAACGAATTTGATTATGATATTCTAGTATTGGGTAAATATTTGGAAAAATAAACCGATCCACATGCTTTTAGGGAAAAAGCCTACAAGGAAATAATCCCCCTAGAAAAAAAAATAACTTTAAACCTAAATTGAAACCTACCTAGAGGTATTTTTTTCCTTGGGGGATTATTTCTTTATACTAACCCACACTCATATGCTGTGTGTATCTTAAGAATTTACTAGCCAGAATAGAGGATATGTGGGTTGTCAATCCATTCCACCGTGAATCATTTTTTTTTTTGCCAATAAGTAACTGATTTAGGTATATTAAAACTCATCTTCCTTAGCAAGGTGAGTGTTTCATTTAAAAAAAAAGTAATATTGTCTTCTGATTTTTCATAGTAGCTATGGATTTATTTATAATCACATGACAAAATTCTGTTTTTCGGCATCTCATGTAAATATTAGAAAACAGATGAATGATAAGAGTTGCTTTATGAGAGAGTAAATGAATAGGTGGCTCGGTTTTTGAAATCCCTAATGTATTGTTTATCAGTATTTATTTTGTATCTGTAAATATCGAGCAGATAACATGTACAAAGGTATAAACTTGTTACTACAATCGAATAAATGCATTAACATATGTGATAACATGAAATATATATTGCCTCTGTCTAGCAGTCAAACCTAAGACACATCATTAGTGTGAAAGTGCGCTACCAAGTACACCACCTGCGGTCTAAAAGAAGAAGCATTCCTCACAGTTAACTGTTATGCTAGAGAATAGATGCATTATTCTGAATGCTTTTTGTTCATATTACAGCTTTTTCTCAATGTCACCCATGGCTTCGTACAAGTAAAGTAGGTTTTTGCACTTCAGGGGGATTCCTGTTTGCTCTCGGTGGTGCAGACAAGAACAGGCAATTGAAGTGCGACGTTCAGCGCTACGACCCATGTACTAATAGCTGGAAGGCGATGATGCCATTGCCCTATGCATGTTGCTCCCCAAAAGTCGTAGCAAACGCTGGCAAGATATACGTGACCGGAGGTAACGATGTAAATGATGTAAGTTCACAAGATGAATTTATTGATTTAATTTTTATCATATTTTCTTTTCTTACACTTCAAAAGTCTTTATGTAGATATTCTTTTCATTTAAATTTTTATTCAGATCCCGTTTCTGAGTTGGATGACATGAAAAGTTTATACTCTTGAGCTGAGTAGACCTGGAACCTGTAAAAGTGCAGGAAAAGATTTTATTGAATTCCCACTTACGTGTTGTGATACTACAGCTGAAGGTCTGTTGGACTTCAAATGGACTGTCCAGGACAGCTCGATGTTCAGTCTTCCTTAGGTTACAGTTCTTTTTCTATACCTACATCAACACTGAATGTTTTTTGACATTTGGTACACATCTATTATTCCTTCACTTCTAACAAGTTGTCGAATTAGATATTCTGTATACTAACAAACCAGAGCTACAGCGTGCAAGGTAATAATAGATATGCAAGATATACTTAACACTTAGTTTATTTAGTTATACACTTATTTTACGCCTCAATGCCCCCTTCCCCTTAAGGTAAAATCTTAATCCTTTTCGTGCCCACAAGACTACTGCTCTCTCACTGCTTCTGACTTTTGTATCACCAAGATGGCAGAGCGTGGTATTCATGGGCATGCCTCCACCAATAGGCTTCCAGAGAAGGGGAGTACAACCAATTACCCATAGTGTGCGGGGCGTGACTAAAGGAACGCCAATTGGGAACAAGGAACATTCTAACATAAGTGCCTATATGTGTACTTTCTACCTATACATCTTCCCAAGTACACATGTATATATGTTGTGGAGGCTTGCTTTCGGTTCTCGTGAGAACAATACAGAAATGTGAGACATTTCTAACCTCCATCGATCAGGGACACAGAGGTGTGAGAGGCCTATGGATCGAACCATAGATCTTGTCATCTCTCTGTAAACACACACTTTACACAGGACACCACACGGGAAATGTCACGTTACACCACTTGGGTCACGCATGACAGCACAGGGGTATTGTCATGTTACATGACTTGGGTAAAATTACTTTATGTCAAAGTCACAACACTCCCCATCTCCATTGCTCTTTGCTTTATGTTTTCTTCATGCCCAGGCCCGTTGAGGGCAGTTTTCTTTGCCTGTCCTGGTTAATGAAAAAAAAAAAGTTGATTGGGGTGGGGAATGAGGTTCAGGGGTATTGTCATGTTACATGACTTGGGTAAAATCACTTTATGTCAAAGTCACAACACTCCCCATCTCCATTGCTCTTTGCTTTATGTTTTCTTCATGCCCAGGCCCGTTGAGGGCAATTTTCTTTGCCTGTCCTGGTTAATGAAAAAAAAAAAGTTGATTGGGGTGGGGAATGAGGTTCAGGATTTTGAATTCTTACTCAAATATTGATGCCTAATTATGTGAAAAATTATTAGTATTTTAAATACTTCTTTATTAACCCTTAACAGATTTTTTTTTTTTTCATGAAGAATTTCATTCTGGGTCATATTTATATATTTTTTCAATAAGGATACACTGCATGGGAAGCATAACATATAATCGTTTTTAAAATTAGCAATTTTTCATAAGAAAAAAGCACTTAGCTTCTTATTACTTCATCTGGATGGAACCATGTACGCTTGTACTTTAGAACAAACATAAGTGTTTCTATTCAAATACGAAAGTAAAAGAAAAGGTTTTAATGCCCATGTTAACGTGTGATATTCCAAAAAAAGCACAAAATACAGAAAAGGATATGACAGGATAATATGTTAGGAGGTTAAAATCAGATTTTCTGTTTAATTTTACATACTCAGAAGCTTGTCATAGACCTTAGTTCACAAAACATTTGCTAAATGAAGGAGAAAATTGGCAAAATCAATAATTTCTACCTACAGTAAATAATTATTTTAAATACTAATATGGTTTTGCATATATAGGTATCATTATTTGATAAGAAGACTATATTACCAATAATCTATATGGAGCCTTACTAATCATTGCCTGCAGGTAGATAGACCAACTACAGGGGGTCCTCGATTTACGCTGTCCTCATATTTGTCGTTACAACGCAACTTATAGAAATTATTTTGCTTCTTTTTTTTATAAATATTGGCCTGTATTATGTCTCCCAAGTGTAAAGCAAACTCTTTTGACAGTGATGAAAAGAAAGGGAAAAGCATCACCTTGGAAGTAACACTATAGATAGTGAAACACATGGAAAAGGGAGAAACTTTACTATTGCATTAGCATAGGTGGGTGACGTAGATGCTTATTTAGGTGTGTTCCGACTTTCACTGAAATTGGGTTACGTCATGTTTCAGAATCAGAACACTGATGTAAGTCATGGACCCCCTATAATGTCAACGGAGATAACACTGCTGCTTGTTGCATTTAATGATGCAGGAAATACGATATTCAGTTGTAATTTATTCTAACAATGCAGTCTTACAGGAGATTTCAGTAAAAACAAATTATGTTTTTTATATATCTGTTATGGTTCATAAGATAAAGTGTGCTAGTACTAATATTTTTTTTTTTAATTATACATTCAGTAGAATTGTTGAATAGAGTACAGTACCTCTGTTAATGAACTTTGTTGTCTAATGGGGATTCCCCATAAACTCATCTTTATATTGGCCTTTGTGTTCCATTGATACTCCTTTCAGGTGTTATCGTTTTTTTTTTTTTATATATATATTTGCTTCATATTTTTCAGCAAGAACTACATATTGATAGGTTTGAAGAATTTGACATTTACACCAACCAGTGGAAGCCCTTGCCCTCGTTAGCATTTCCACGAAGAGGAGCTGCAATGACTATGTCAAATGATAAAGTGTACTACATTGGTGGCTCCCCCTGGCAAGAATGCGCTGATGGAGTTCCATACCGTCGGGTGAATGATGCAGTTGATTATTTCTCCATCAGTGAAGAAGTAAGATAGAAAAACTTAATTACCTTGTTAATATAAAGGAATTGATTACAATGTTAGTTAACAATATTTAAAAAGTTTTCATCATATATTCGCACAATGGCTTAAATTTTCCACGAGTTAGTTAGCACGTGACTTGGATTTTTTCCTGTACAGAATTATATATATTTATTAAAAAAAATATTTGTCATATTGTTACTTTCTTCATC
This sequence comes from Halocaridina rubra, assembly GCA_037179515.1. NCBI lineage: Eukaryota > Metazoa > Arthropoda > Malacostraca > Decapoda > Atyidae > Halocaridina > Halocaridina rubra. Next base: position 147,932 of record JAXCGZ010003866.1, read on the forward strand.
TGTATCTGGAATTCATGAGTAGCAGTTCTTACGGATTAACTATTACTGACGTGAAGTACTTTATAGCATACAGTATATTATTTAAACAAAACTATACATGATAGTCCTCGTAAATATCAGTTATGCTTACATCTAGTTAAGGTATTAGCAGTTATCAAAAATATATGAAACAAGCCAGACAAGAACCATATTAACTGTACTCCTTTATTTCTCCATCAGTGAAGAAGTAAGATAGAAAAACTTAATTACCTTGTTAATATAAAGGAATTGATTACAATGTTAGTTAACAATATTTAAAAAGTTTTCATCATATATTCGCACAATGGCATTTTTATGACTGTGGCAAAGCAGTAGCGCTTGCAACTTAGAGTTGTTAGGTCGAGGGTTCATGGCCTGCCACAGTCTGAGGTTAAAAAGGGTATTCATTCAGGGTAATGATCACACCTGCCAAAACAAAAATTCTTTTGCAAGAAGGCACCATCCTAACCCTTAGTAGAAAAAGGAGTCCGTGGTGTAAAACTGATCAGTGCGATACTAACATATTTTTAAAAAGGGTATTCATTCAGGGTAACGATCACACCTGCCAAAACCAAAATTATTTTGCAAGGCACCGTCCTAGCCCCTAGTAGAAAAAGGAGTCCGTGGCGTAAAACTGATCAGTGCGATACTGATATGTTTTGAAAGAGAGTTTACATACAATATTGAATTCTCAGATTTTGTAGTGAAATAGGAAAGTCTGTGTTGTATTTGATGATATACAGTAACAGTTTTAAAATGAACAAGAAGAATGTAAGATGTAAACAAGTTACTTTTGGATTTTTGACAAGAACACAGAATAAATGAAAATTAATAACTCGTGAGTAAAAATTGCAGTTGTGAAAAGAATATAAGCAGAAATTCATTATTTTTATTATTCTCATTTTAAAATGAATAATTAATGGTAATTGCTATGTATGTTTTACTTATAATAATCATAGCCATCATTCTGCTCACAGTCTCTGATGAAGATTTCATATATCTTTAATAATTCATATTTCAACTCATCTCTCTGTGACATTTGTAGAATTTACAACCTTACTGCTCTCATGATTCATTTCTTGCTAATAGTAATTTGGGTTTCAATTTTTGTACTTTTTGTGAATAAAATATTTTTTCTTGCTGAAAGTGGCCTGCTTAGTATTGATGAGATATGCAGTAACTTTCTGACTAGTCTTTGATAACATGCTTAAAGAAAATAAGAGAAAATTAGTTTTAGATCTTGTTATTTATGTTCATCATTAGATTTAATGCTCCGTAATTTGGTTTAGATATGTGCTGATTTATATAGATGTGTGAAGGATAGATTTAAATTTTTTATAATAATTCGTCATTTTTCAAGCTTTTATTCTTACTCAGATTTTATTTCATTATTATTTTTAAGCATTTTACAAAAAAGAAGTGAAGTGTTTTTCCCATACAGTAATTGGAATATTACACCTAGTAAATGGGATTGAAGATTAAGTAAATACGTATTTTAATATTCAACAAATATACTGTTAGTCTGAGAGATCAAATTAAATGTATTGGGCTACAGGCAGGTAAACATATGTATTCTTTTCATAAGAATTTTTGCCTATATTTTGAAAGTAACATTGCTTCATATATAAATATGTATTATAATATTTTTAGATTCTGTATTATTATTGCACTACATCCGGAATCTCTTTAAGTAGATCATTTGACAAGAATACATATACAGTATATCATTAGAAATAACAAATGCTACCCTAAAGCCTCAAATATTATATTTGTATGTATATTTTGAAAGTACAAGACTCCATAGACCAGTTGTGTCAAATGCAGGGCCTGTAGGCCTCATATGGCCAGCCACCCTCCTATATGGGCCTGAGGCACTTGTATAGGCCAAAGAGTACAAAGTTACTGGGAACAGTAGTACCAGATATATTGGTAAGTAATTACTTTATTTTCTTTGTTCATATGTTAGTAGGTTACTAGGGAACAAGACTTCAGACTAAATCCACCTATATTTGTTATTATTGTTATTATTATGTTACTTTCGTAATAAGTAGTCTCAACGTACTGTATTCTCTGAGAATATATCATGCACTGGGGTGAATGAGTATGATAACCCTCTCCTAGACATTTGGATACCACTGCTTCTATCAAATGTGGATTGTCAAGAGAGAGTTTTGAACTATCAAAATATATACGTATTTTTTACTATTTCTGCTTTCAGTTGGATAGCTTTCACTTGTAGGCTTAATACTTGGGTGTGTTATATTCACTTAATATAGCTTTGTCACAGATTATTTTACATCCCATAGGTGTGGGCCGCTGGACCTCAACTCAAAGAAAGAAGAAGTCTAGCTACCGCGGTGTCTTTCGATGAGAACATCTTCGTTATAGGAGGCCTGAGACCCATTGAATGTCCCAGCGCCCGGGATAGCTTGAAAGTGACGGGCACTGAAGTATTGTTTTGCGTAACCCCGCAAACTTGGACCCCTCTTGGAAAGTTCCTTATACCAAATGAAGCTAAGTACCAACCAACGGCAGTGGCTACTGAAGATATATTGTTACTTATTGGAAAGAGTGACCCTACGAACAAAAACTTTAATGTTTTTACCATGGAAAGCATGGGATGGGTACCTCTCCCGAGGGAAGAGAGTGAAAATATTTTGTTTAATGGAGCAAGAAGATTTTGCAGCTTTCATTTATTTAGGTTGCCTGCTGCTGTCATGCAAGATTTACAAGTTAGCTGTGAAACCTAAACAGCTAAATGATGAATATATATTTATTAGCTGCAGATAGATAGATGTTTTGTATTTTTTGTATGTATGCTGTATATATATACATACATACATACAGTGGAACCTCTAGTCACGAACTTTATCCTCTCCTTAACCCCATTCGCAAATCAAAATGTTCGTGACGTGAAACAATTTTTCCCATTGAAATTAATGAAAATCCAATTAATCCGTTCCCCAGCCCCAGAAACATACCATTTTATTTTTTCATGGGTTTATATGTAGCAAAAATATAGAATGGAATGAAAAGTATCCTTAATTATAGAAAAAATACAGTACTCTTGTACTAATATAAAACATTGTAATTATGTTGCACTTTACCTTTGTGGTTGATTGTTGCTGGCAGACTTGGATGGTGGTGGAGGAGGAATACTCCGAAGTAGAGTCCCATTCCATAAAAACGTCGGGCAACTGTACAGGTATTTCTGGTGTTTTCTCTCTTTCTTCTGTCTTGCAAGGTGGTTCGCTGGCTGGTATTAGCTCAAGAAAACGATCCAGAGAAATTGTCTTTTTCTTTGTTGAAGAATTTTTTAGAAATGTGACATCACATTGTCATTTAAGATTTTCCCTGCTTTGTTGGTCACAGTTTTGTTAGGATGATGCCTATCAATGAAAGGCTGCACATTACTCCACTTTCTAAAAATTTCTTTTATGTTATCACTTGAAACCCTTACCCTCTCTTCCTCATCCACTGATAGCTCCTCTTGGATAGTGTTCACCTGCTCACATTGTAACTTGAGCAGTTCTTTCATAAATTTAGCAAATTCCACCACATAGTCCTCCAAGCCTTTTGGGTCGACCCAGCTGTCACTTCATGCCTAACAACACTATTAAATCCAGTTTGTCAATGAAATTTTACTTGCTTTAAATTCATCAATTTTAGTGCCACTAGCAGACAAAGCTTTTGCTACTATATCATGGTGTAACTGTAGAGGCTTTGCGCATATTATAGCCTCACTAACACTTATCTTCAGCAACTCTTATCATTTATCCAAATTATTAACAATCATTTTTCTACCTCTTCTGTTACTTTAGCCTTATGCTTCGTTAATATAGTCACTCCTTTAGCCATGTCATCTGCCTTTAAGGCCTCTTTATTCTTTTAAATGGTACAGACAGTTGATTTCACCATGTCGCACTGTGGTCAAGATCAGAAACTTGAACACCGTTCTCATGTTTAGCTATTATTTCTTTCTTCGTTTCCACAGCAATACGTTTAGGGTTTTTAACGTCATTATTACTGACATTTTTCACTTTCTTGGAAGCCATAATGAGGGCTAATTTAAAGTAAAAAGCAAAAAATCTGAAAATTTACAACAAAAGAACAATGAGCGATCTTCACAGTGCACGCACCAATGCAGAACTGAAGCAAACATGTGGTTGCTTGGGCGGATGTTTGGGTGTTGATTCAAAATTTATTTTCAAATTATGGTTGTAGGTCAATTAGTTCGTGGTTGAGAGAGTTATTAACTGGAGGCTCGACTATACTATATATATATATATATATATATATATATATATATATATATATATATATATATATATATATATATATATATATATATATATATATATATATATATATATATATATATATATA